>BROE01000002.1:688565-702936 GCA_036571765.1 Plecoglossus altivelis
CTCCTCTCCCTCCCATCCTCCCCTCCCCTCCCCTCCCCTCCCCTCCCCTCCCCCTCCCCCTTCCTCCCTCCCTCCCCCGCTCCCCCCTCCTCCCAGGTGAAGTTCATTCTGGACTCAGCGGCAGGGTTTACCAAGCGTCGCCGTTCGGAGCGGAAGGTGACCCGGATGGTGGTGGTGATCGTGGTGGTGTTTGTTCTCTGCTGGTTACCCTTCTTCATCATCAACATGGTCAACCTGGTCAGTGACACACACACACACACACACACAACATACACACACACACGCACACACACACACACACACACACAACATACACACCACCGACCACCACACACCACAACACACACACACAACATACACACACCACACACACCACACACAAACATACACACACACACAACATACACACACACACACACACAGCATTCAAACACACACAGTGTTCATACACACACACACACACACACACATTGTTCATACACACACACGTAGTGTTCATATACACACACACACAATTTGTACACACACTAACAGCATTCATACAAATACACACAGCATTCAAACACACACACACACACACAATTTGTACACACACTAACAGCATTCATACAAACACACACAGCATTTAAACACACACACACACACACACACACACACAGTGTTCATACACACACTTTCACTCCGCCTCCACCTGCGCTCTGCTCACCTCTCTCTCTCCTCTCTGTGTATCCAGGTAGTGATCATCCCTCTCTCTCTCCTCTCTGTGTATCCAGGTAGTGATCATCCCTCTCTCTCCTCTCTGTGTATCCAGGTAGTGATCATCCCTCTCTCTCTCCTCTCTGTGTATCCAGGTAGTGATCATCCCAGAGTCCAGCGTTACCGCGGGGATCTATTTCCTGTCTGTCATCCTGTCGTACGCTAACTCCTGCGCCAACCCTCTCCTGTACGGCTTCCTGTCCGACAACTTCAAGCAGAGCTTCCGGAAGGTTCTGTGTTTGCGGAAGGCCAACGGCGTGGAAGATGGGGATCCCAGCGCTGCTCCGGGGAGAGCCACGGAGAAGACGACCACCCACGACTCCTCCTTCCTCACCCCCCGCGGCCGGAGGGGGAGAGGGGGGGCGCAGGGACGGGCGGAGGGGGGAGGAGGAGGAGGAGGAGAGGGGGAAGTGGGTCATAATGGACACACCCCCCAGAGCTGCCAGGTACGGAGCAGAGGGGAGGAGCTGTGTGTGTGTGTGTGTGTATGTGTCAGTGCTGTGTGTGTGTATCAGTGCTGTGTGTGTGTGTGTATGTGTCAGTTCTGTGTGTGTGTATCAGTGCTGTGTGTGTGTGTATCAGTGCTGTGTGTGTGTGTATCAGTGCTGTGTGTGTGTATCAGTACTGTGTGTGTGTATGCGTAGGAATGGTGTGTGTTGGAATGGTGTGTGTGTGTGTGACACACACTTTATGATCTCGTGTGAGAGATGTGAGCGATGGAAACAGCTTGGATTCAATCTGGTCAAAATGACAGAACAAGTGTGTGTGAGTTTGTAAGTGTGTGTGTGTGAGAGTTTGTAAGTGTGTGAGTGTGTGCATTTGTGTATGTGTGTGTAAGTGTGTGTGTAAGAGTGTGTGTAAGAGTGTGTGTGAGTGTGTGTGTGTGTACCTTCTGTAGCTGTGGTCTAGAGGTGGAATCAAACTCCTCAGGGTTTACGGGGATTTGCAAATTCTTGCTTTGAACTCTCTCTCCCTCTTCATCTCTCTCCCTCTTCATCTCTCTCCCTCTCTCTCTCTTTATCTCTCTCCCTCTTTATCTCTCTCCCTCTCTCCCTCTCTCTCTCCCTCTTTATCTCTCTCCCTCTTTATCTCTTTATCTCTCTCCCTCTTTATCTCTCTCCCCTCTCTTTCCCTCTCTCTCTCCCTCTTCATCTCTCTCCCTCTTCATCTCTCTCCGTCTCTCTCCCTCTCTCTCTCTCTCTCTCTCTCTCTCTCTCTCTCTCTCCCCTTCTCTCTCTCCCTCTCTCTCTCTCTCTCTCCCCCCCTTCTCTCTCTCCCCCTCTTCTCTCTCCCCCTCTCTCTCTCCCCCTCTCTCTCTCTGTCTCTGCCACAGGTCTCCTACCACCTCATGGCCACGCCCACTTCACGTAGCTCCTCCCTCCACAACTCCCCATCCCTGGCTGCCACGGTGTCAGTCGCCGCGCCCGTCGTCATGGAGACCAGCGCCCTGACGACCCCGCCCTCCTCCGCCTCTGCTGCCCACCGAGAGCTCTGAGCCCAGACAGGAAGCCAGACCCCATGATCACTTCCTGTTAGGGGGCAGAAGGGAGGGAGGGGGGGGGGTCACTCCAGGGAGGAGAAGAGGAAGGAGGCGGAGGAGAAAGGAGAAGTGAGGGATGAAGGAGCGAGGGAGTGACAGAGATGGTGATGACTGCAGGCTGCAGGCTGCAGGCTGCAGGCATGAGTCAACTGCAGATGGTTGACAGAGATGGCTGTCGCTCTTTCAGCCTCTCTTCTTCTGTGGTCTCTTCTTCTGTGGTCTCTTCTTCTGTGGTCTCTTCTTCTGTGGTCTCCTGGGTCTTTTTCTGTTTGCTGACCCTCTATCATCACGTTTCTGATCCTCCATCTCCATCTTTACTGCTTTCTACTCTCTTACAGCCCTTCTCTCCCCCCCTGCTACTCTCCCCCTTTCCCTCCCCCCCCTCCTCCTCCTCTCCCCTCCTCCCCCCTCTATCTCACTGTCCTGCCAAGTGCCTTTCACTCAGATAATTAATAAGGCTTTTCTTTCATAAAGACGCAATGTAATTATCACAACCAAGGTCTCTATTTGTCTGTCTCTGCTTATGTCGTTCTCTCTCCCTCTCTTTGACCGACCATCTAATCCGGAACCATGAACACACTCACGGCCACAGAGAATTTCAGTGGAACCTCGACGGATTCTAGAACCTGCAGCAATTAGAACTCACAGTTGTTCTGGAACTTGATCAAACACAGTTGTTCTGTCCCAGTTTGTCATCTTAAGAGTCTTTGACAGCACAGTGATGCTGCCCTGCACCTATCATGTGGTCACACTATAAACACCTCGGACCTACCCCACACCACCCTGGAACTACCCCACACCACCCTGGAACTACCCCACACCACCCTGTAACTACCCCACACCACCCTGAAACTACCCCACACCACCCTGAAACTACCCCACACCACCCTTTAACTACCCCACACCACCCTGGAACTACCCCACACCACCCTTTAACTACCCCACACCATCCTGTAACTACCCCACACCACCCTGTAACTACCCCACACCACCCTGTAACTACCCCACACCACCCTGGAACTACCCCACACCACCCTGTAACTACCCCACACCACCTTGGACTTACCCCACACCACCCTGTAACTACCCCACACCACCCTGTAACTACCCCACACCACCCTGTAACTACCCCACACCACCCTTTAACTACCCCACACCCCCCCCCCCAAAAAAACCTTTGGGGGGCAAAAACTTACCCCACACCACCCTGTATCTACCCCACACCACCCTGGAACTACCCCACACCACCCTGGAACTACCCCACACCACCCTGTAACTGCCCCACACCACTCTGTAAGTACCACACCACTCTGGAACTACCGCACACCACCTACATCTACCCCACACCACCTACATTTACCCCACACCACCCTTTAACTACCCCACACCACCCTGAAACTACCCCACACCACCCTGAAACTACCCCACACCACCCTTTAACTACCCCACACCACCCTGGAACTACCCCACACCACCCTTTAACTACCCCACCCCACCCTGTAACTACCCCACACCACCCTGAAACTACCCCACACCACCCTATAACTACCCCACACCACCCTGAAACTACCCCACACCACCCTGTAACTACCCCACACCACCCTGTAACTACCCCACACCATCCTGTAACTACCCCACACCACCCTTTAACTACCCCACACCACCCTGTAACTACCCCACACCACCTACATCTACCCCACACCACCTATATCTACCCCACACAACCTACATCTACCCCACACCACCTACATCTACCCCACACCACCCTGTAACTACCCCACACCACCCTGTAACTACCCCACACCACCCTGTAACTACCCCACACCACCCTGTAACTACCCCACACCACCTTGGACTTACCCCACACCACCCTTTAACTACCCCACACCACCCTGGAACTACCACACACCACCCTGGAACTACCCCACACCACTCTGTAACTACCCCACACCACCTACATCTACCCCACACAACCTACATCTACCCCACACCACCCTGTAACTACCCCACACCACCCTGTAACTACCCCACACCACCCTGTAACTACCCCACACCACCCTGAAACTACCCCACACCACCCTGGAACTACCCCACACCACCCTGAAACTACCCCACACCACCCTGGAACTACCCCACACCACCCTGGAACTACCCCACACAACCTACATCTACCCCACACCAACCTGTAACAACCCCACACCACCCTGGAACTACCCCACACAACCTACATCTACCCCACACCACCCTGTAACTACCCCACACCACCCTGGAACTACCCCACACCACCCTGTAACTACCCCACACCACCCTGTAACTACCCCACACCACCTACATCTACCCCACACCACCTATATCTACCCCACACCACCCTGTAACAACCCCACACCACCCTGGAACAACCCCACACCACCCTGGAACTACCCCACACCACCTACATCTACCCCACACCACCTATATCTACCCCACACCACCCTGTAACTACCCCACACCACCCTGTAACAACCCCACACCACCCTTACAAGCAAACAAGAATTCAGTTACTCGACTGCACTGTAACCAGCGTGACTGTGTACCTCTGCTTGTGTAATTTGACATATTAATTTGGTAACCTTCCAAGAGTCTGTGTATAATCATGTCGTGTTTACGTAGCGTTGCTGCTTGATGTGCCTGTGATTGTTCTAGCGCTCTCTTCATAGAAACCTTCTGGAAGTTTCTATTGTTTGGTTCTGTCTGTGGAGATTTCACTGGAGTTTGTTTACAGTAAAACGTGATCTCTTGTCTTCTGTGTCTGTGTGTGTGTGTGAGTGTGTGTGTGTGTGTATGTGAGTGTCTGTGTATGTGAGTGCCTGTGTGTGTGTGCGTATGTGAGTGTGTGTGTATGTGTGTGTGTGTATGTGTGTGTGTGTGAGTCTCTGTGTGTGTGTGTCCATTAAAATGTGGTCTGATGTTCACTTTTCCAGGATGATGTGCTTTTAAGAAACGGTTGCCGGGCTACATGACTTAGTGGCCATGACATGACACAAGACAGAGAGAGAGAGAGAGAGAGAGAGAGAGAGAGACAGAGACAGAGAGACAGAGAGAAATAGAGAGAGGGAGACAGAGAGACATAGAGAGAGGGAGCCAGAGAGACATAGAGAGAGGGAGACAGAGAGACAGAGAGACAGAGAGAGACAGAGAGAAATAGAGAGAGGGAGACAGAGAGACATAGAGAGAGGGATACAGAGAAACAGAGAGACAGAGAGAAATAGAGAGAGGGAGACAGAGAGAAATAGAGAGAGGGAGACAGAGAGAAATAGAGAGAGGGAGACAGAGAGACATAGAGAGAGGGAGACAGAGAGACAGAAAGACAGAGAGATAGAGAGAGGAAGAGAGACATAGAGAGAGGGAGACAGAGAGACATAGAGAGAGGAAGAGAGACATAGAGAGAGGGAGACAGAGAGATAGAGAGAGGAAGAGAGACATAGAGAGACAGAGAGATAGAGAGAGAGAGAGAGAGGAAGAGAGACATAGAGAGACAGAGAGAGAGGGAGATAGAGAGACATAGAGACAGAGTGATAGAGAGAGAGAGAGAGAGACATAGAGAGAGGGGAGAGAGCAGCACCATCTCAGTTATTCATTGTAAATAACAGTTTGGATCAGGCCATTTCCAGGCCAACTCAGCTGGGAACCATCCACTTAGGGGTCCTTTACTGTGAGACCCCAAACATCTCCTTTTTGATTCACCTTTGTTCTACCTAGCGACCGTGCCCTGATTGGACAATTAAACACAGAAGTCAATGATGTGTTCGTTTCTGCATCTATGATATTTTCTCATCACATGCTTCTTTGTGGTTTACTGAATGTTTCCTAACTTTGGAATAAAAGGGTATATTCATCCTGCCAATCTAACTCTGTGTCTTCATAATGCAGAGGGTGTGTGTGTTGGTGTGTGTGTGTTGGTGTGTGTGTGTTGGTGTGTGTGTGTGTTGGTGTGTGTGTGGTGGTTGGGACTATACGAATGAGTGTGTGTGTGTGCTGGTGTGTGCGTATGTGTGCTGGTGTGTGTGTGTTGGTGTGTGTGTGTGCTGGTGTGTGTTGGTGTTGGTGTTTTGTGTGTTTGAGTTGGTGTGTGTGTTGGAGTGTGTTGTGTTCTGTTTGGTGCTGTGTGGTGTGATGTGTGTTGTTGGAGTGTGTGTGTGTGTTAGGGTTAGGGTTACACACACACAGCACTGACACATACACACACGCACAGCACTGATACACACACACACAGCACTGATACACACACACACAGCACTGATACACACACACACACACACATACATACACATACACATGCGCACACATGCACACAGGCACACACATGCACGTACACACACACACATGCACACAGGCTAACACACACATGCACAAAGGCACACACACACACACACACACACATGCACACAGGCACGTACACACACACACATGCACACAGGCTAACACACACATGCACAAAGGCACACACACACACAACACAGAGAGGACACACACACACACACAACACACATGCAACAGGCTAAACACACATCCACAAAGCACACACACACACACCACCCACACATGCACAAGGCACACACAGACCACACCACACACACGCACACACACTGTCTTTCTCTCGCACACACACACACTGTTAGCACCACACACACACACACACACACACACACACACACACACATGCCCCCTCCCCTCCAGTCCTTTCCTCCAGGATGGACAATGTTGGAAGGGTAATGGGATGTTTATCAGAGGTGTATCAGTGTGTGTGTGTGTGTGTGTGTGTGTGTATGTGTGTGTGTGTGTGAATGTGTGTGTGTGTGTGTATGTGTGTGTGTGTGTGTGTGTGTGTATGTGTGTGTGTGTTTGTGTGTGCGTGTTTAGCTGCTGATAGAGTACAAATCTATGAGGGTTTGAAGGACAAACTTTCTCCATCTTTATCTTTCTCTGACTCTGTGGGTGTGTGTGTATCTCTAAGTGTGTGTGAGAGTGTGTGTGTCTGTGTGAGTGTGTGTGTGAGTGTGTATGTGTGTGTGTGTGTTGACAGCTTAACTGTGCTAACCTTGCTGGACGATGTTTCAAATGTCATAGAGTCAACAATCTGGTCAATCCTGATACAATCCTCTCTCTCTCTCTCTGTCTCTCTGTCTCTCTCTTTCTCTCTCCATCTCTATCTCCCTCTCTCTCTCCATCTCTCTCTCCCTCTCTCTCCCTCACTCCATCTCTCTCTCTCTGCCTCCTCCCTCACTCTCTCATCTCTCTCTCTCCCTCCCCCCCTCTCTCTCCATCTCTCTTCCCCCTCTTTCTCTTTTAATTCAATTGAACGAAATGACATGTTTATTTTGCCGAGCAACAGTGGAATGACAAAATCCCATGAACTAATTTATAATCTTCTTCCTATTATTGTTGATTATTTACCAATATCATTAATTGAAAGTATTTCTTTCTTCTCTGTTCCTCTGGTTGCCATGAATTTGACAAGAAACAATATGAAATGATCGCTGGACCGTAACAGGTTTGTCTTCTGACAAGACAAGAGATTAACATATTAATGTGTTAATCACAGTAATCCCACATACACACACACACACACACGTGCACATGCATACCCACATACACTGACTCACACCTACACACTCTCAAACACACACACACATCAGCTGCAGCATTCATTCACTGTTCTGTGTGTAGAAAGTGTGTGTCAGCATGTGCATGTGTGTGTGTGTGTGTCTGGGTGTGTGTGAGTGTGCATGAGTGTGTGTGTGTGTGTGTGTGTGTGTGTCTGGGTGTGTGTGTGTGTGAGTGTGTGTGTGAGTGTGTGTGTGTGTGTCCGGGGGAGGAGAGAAGAGAAGAGGTGGTGTAACATAAGAAAGGCCATAGATGAATTCTGCTCCCTTAATAATCAAAGCATCCTTTAGGAATGTCAAACAGATAGCACACTTCAAATCATCCCTCCATACAAACGCTATTAAACATGGACATCCTGTCCTCCGACCTGCCCTTGTCTCCTCCTCTCCTCTCCCCCCTCCTCTCCCCCCTCTTCTCCTGCAGGTAGGACAGACAAGAGAGAAGAGAGGTGAGGGTTGTGACTGCCGGAGGGATAACAGGATAGAGAGATGAGACCTCAGTGTTTCTGTCAGGTCCTCCATTCTATCTCTCTCTCCTTCTATCTCTCTCTCCTTCTATCTCTCTCTCCTTCTAACTTTCTCTCATTCTATCTCTCTCTCATTCTATCTCTCTCTCATTCTATCTCTCTCTCCTTCTATCTCTCTCTCCTTCTAACTCTCTCTCATTCTATCTCTCTCTCATTCTATCTTTCTCTCATTCTATCTCTCTCTCGTTCTAACTCCCTCTCCTTCCCTCTGTCCTCTCCTCCCTCTGTCCTCTCCTCCTCTCTCCTCTGTCCTCTCCTCCTCTCTCCTCTGTCTTCTCCTCCTCTCTCCTCTCCTCCTCTGCTCCTCTCCTCCTCTGTCCTCTCCTCCTCTCTCCTCTCCTCCTCTGTCCTCTCCTCCTCTCTCCTCTGTCTCCTCCTCTCTCCTCTCCTCCTCTGCTCCTCTCCTCCTCTGTCCTCTCCTCCCTCTGTCCTCTCCTCCCTCTGTCCTCTCCTCCTCTCTCCTCTCTTCTCCTCCTCTCCTCCTCTCCTCCTCTCCTCCTCTGTCCTCCTCTCCTCTACAGAGCAGGAGTAAAGCATGGTGTTCTGGGGAATATTTCCTGTTACCTACGTGACTGCAGACTGCGAGGAGAGAATTATAGATTCAGTCTTAACCAACCTGAGGCAACGTGAGTGTTTGTCTGTGTGTGTGTCTATGTGTTTGTGTCTGTGTGTGTATGTGTGTGTTTGTGTGTGTGTCTGTGTGTTTGTGTCTGTGTGTCTGTCTGTGTGTGTATGCGTGTTTGTGTCTGTGTGTGTCTGTGTGTGTGTCTGTGTCTGTTTGTGCATGTGTGTGTGTGTATGTGTGTGTGCGTCTGTGTGTGAGTGTCTATGTTTTTCTGCGTTTGTGTGTGCGTCTGTTTGTGTATGTGTGTGTGCGTCTATGTGTGTACTGCGTGTGTGTTGCTAATGGTTTGTCTGTGTGTTATGTCTGCTATGTTTGCTCTGTGTGTTTTGTGTGCTGTTGTCTATGTTTGTCTGCTGTGTTGTTGTGTGTGCGTCTGTCGTGGTGTGTGTGTCTATGTTGTGTATGTGTGTGTAGTGCTGACGTCATGTCGTTCCTGTGTGGTGATGTGTGTGTCTATGTTTGTCTGTGTGTGTAGCAGTCTGTGTGCTGGTGTGTCTATATGTTTGTCCTGTGTGCTAATCGTGTGTGCGTCCTGTTGTTATGTCTACTGTTTTTCTGTGTGTGTGTGTGCCTCACCATGCGAGGGCAGGCTGTGTGTGCGTGTTCTGGTGTGTGTGTGTATGTGTGCGTCTATGTGTGTGTGTGTGTGTCTCGTGTTTGATCATAATGTCTTGTCTGTGTGTATTGCGATGTGTCTTGTGTTCCGTCGGGATAAATAGGTTCAAATCTTTGTAACCAGAGTAATCGATGGGTTCCAAAACTCAAATCAATATTAACTCGCCTTCGACCCATGCACACACACACAGCACAGACACCACCTACACACACACAAGGACACACACACCTACGGAAGCACAACAACAACAGAACAACGGAATCACACAAACACCACACATGCACACACAGGACACCACACACACAGGACACAACCACACGCATGACTACATACCGAGCAGAACAACACAACACACACATCACTACACACAACACACACAACCACCCAGACACATCCACACACAGACACAAGGACAACACACACACACCAGGACACACACAAACACACAAAAAAAAAAAACACAAGAAAAAAAAAAAAAAAAAAAAAAAACACGCACACACACACAGACCACACCACACACAGGACGCACACAACCACACACACGGACACACACATCACACACAAACACAGGAACACTCGCACACCACCGGACACCTACAGCTACGTAACACACTTGATTATATGCACCCCTGTTCCGCTCTGCCCAGACGCCACATCGTACAACAACAATCAAATTATTTTTTCCCATTTACCTCAGTACCAGAACACCACCAATCAACCATCTACAACATACGACAATCCCAGCGCCACCGACTGAGCTACTCTGTCTCTCCTCCTCGTCTCTCTATCCTCTCATCGTCTCTCTCTCTCCCTCCTCTCTCTCCTCTGTCTCTTCTGTTCTTCCTCTCTCTCCTCCCTGCTGCCTCTCTCTCTCTCTGTCTCCCTCTCTGTGTCTCTCTTCTCTCGTCCCACACACACCAACATTAGTTTCACGAGGCTTCGAATCAGGAGAAAAACAGCATCATCACCCGCTATCATCTCTTCTTTCTCTCTCCCCTCTCAACAAGCTCCCTTCTTCGTATCTCACGACTCCCATCTCTCCCTCTTTACTCTCTCCCTCTCTATCCTCTTCTCACCTCCGTCCACTCCTCTCTCTTTCTCACATCTCTTTCTCACTCACTCTCTCTCTTCTCTCCATTCTCTCTCTTTCTCAAACATCTCTTCTCACTCCATTATTATCTCTTTCTCTCCCGTCACAATTCTCTCTCTTTCCTCCATCTCTCTCTTCCACTATGTTCCTCCACCTCTCTCTCCCCCCACACCCTCCCTCCACCCCCCTCCATCTCTCTCTTTCTCACATCTCTTTCTCACTCCATCTCTCTCTTTCTCTCTCTCACACATCTCTTTCTTTCTCACTCCATCTCTCTCGTTCTCTCTTTTTCTCACATCTATCTTTCGCTGACTTCATCTCTGTCTCTCACACCACATCTCTATGTCTCTCTCACTCCATCTCTGTCTCTCTCACCACAAATCTCTCTCTCTCTCTCCCTCCTCCTCCTCCGCTCCCTATCCTCTCCACCCCTCCCTCCCTCCCTCCCTCCTCCATGCTGCCACCATGTGTGTGTGAGAGAGAATTTTCTTACTCAACACACGCATATTGTATTTATCTACTCATCCATCCAGGATATTATGAGATCATACTGTTATGAAAAACACCTGGTCAGGTTTGTGAGCTCTCACACACACACACATAGACACGCACACACACACATGCACACACACACACGCACACACACACACACATAGAGATATGCACACCTACACACTCCCACACACTCTCCATCTCTCTCTCTCACACACACATAGACACGCACACCTACACACTCCCACACACTCTCCATCTCTCTCTCCAACACAACACACACACATACGAGATAATGCACACCACACACTCACCACACACTCTCCCCATCTCTCTCTCTCACACACAACCACAATACTGGCACACCTAACACTCCCTGCAGCTTTACATCACTCTCCGTCTCTCTCTCTCTTACACACACACACACTCTCCGTCTCTCTCTCTCTCTTAACACACACTCTCCGTCTCTCTCTCTCTTCTCTCTCTGTCTCTCGCTTTCTCCATATCTCCGTCTCTCTCTCTCACACACACACCACACCCACGCACACACACAAAATGAATTTCTTTCCTTTTGCTACAACGCACATGCACTCCCTGGCTCTCTTTCTGGCTCTCTCTATCGCTCTCTCTCACACACACACAAGCACTCGCACACACGCCTTTTGTATGAGCCGAACTCCCAAGAAGACAAAAGCCTGTCTTGGCCCACTGCTTGCTAGACCGAGGTGGGGGTGGGAGAAGAGGAAGGGTTCGCAGGGTCTTCTTGGTGGGAGGGGGGTGGGGAGAGGATGACGGAGGGGGGGAGGGGAGGGGGGAGTGTGGTATGAAGTCCCACGAAGAAATCAGACACGAACAGACGAGTCATATCATCTTTCTTCTCACACGGATGGCCAATACACAAAACCCTCCCCAGACCCTTTTGTGGCAAAGCCTCTGATCTCCGACATTTTCAGTGAATGTGTCTGGCGGTCTCACTCTCTGACAGACACAAGCGCGCGTGTGTGTGTGTGTGTGTGTGCATGTCGCTTTGAGAGGTGGAGATGAAAGAGCTGCTACGTGATAAGCGTGAGTCAAGGGAGAGTAAAGAAAGAGGGAGAGAGAGAAAGGGACAGAGAGAGAGGGAGAGAGAGTGGGAGAGGGAGAGAAGAGAGAGAGGGAGAGAGGGAGAGAGAGAAAGAGAGAGAAGAGAGAAAGGGAGAGAGAGGGAGAGGAGAAAGAGAGAGATAGGGAGAGAGAGAGGGAGAGAGAGAGAGAGAAGAGAGAAAGGGAGAGAGAGGGAGAGAAGAGAGAAAGAGAGAGAGGGAGAAAAAAAAACTTTGGCAGGAGTGGAGAGAGAGAGAAAGAGGGGGGGGGTAGAGAGAGAGAGGGAGAGAGAAAGAGAGAGGAAGAGAGAGAGAGAGAGAGAGAGAGAGAGAGAGGGAGAGAACAGAGCGAGTGAGAAGAGAGAGACGAGAACAGAGAGAGACGACGAGACACACCAGCAGAGAGAGAGAGAGAGCGAGAGAGAGAGAGGGATGTCTAGGGTGGAGATGCCCTGGAAGAATCGTTCAATATTGTATGACTACATCTGACAGGTTATTACACGTTAGCACACACACACACACACACACACACACACACACACACGAGTACAGCGCACACTCACTTACAGGAGTACAGACAAACACGCAACCAAACAAATATTGACGCACACAAGCACACGGCAACCCGCAAAAAAAACACCAAAAAAAAAACAAGAAACCCTATTTTTTTTGTTTTTTCGTGTTTTGGGATTTTTTTTTAAAATCATGCATTGTTGACAAGCTGCTGTCATCAGCTGTTTCATGTCAGTTGACATCAGATCTCTTCTTCACAGAGACCTGTTGCTACCTGAGCCAGACTCTGGCTCTCTGTCGCCCCTGCCTGGTGTGATTCAGCTACTGCACGCTGTTACCCGGAGCAACACACGCTTTATTACTGACTACAAAACAACAGCAGCAACTACACAACAAGACAACACACACAGCTGGGAAAACACAAATCACCACATGTAGTTTGTCCTGAAAACAACCACAAACATACACACACACACAGTACAGTACCCTTGTTACACACACACACACACACACACACACACACATTACAGCACCCTTGTTACACACTACAGCCCAACGTTATCTCATGGGGCATCATACACACACACACACACACACACACACCAGAACACACACACACACAAACCTGTCTGTGTGTGTGTGTTCTGGTGTGTGTGTGTGTTCTGGTGTGTGTGTGTGTGTGTGTGCGAGCAGCAGCTCAGTGCCCTGACAGAGCAGTAACAGAGGGGTATTGAGCGCGGTGAGCCAGGCACTTGTGCAGGTCGATGAGCAGGGAGTGACTCTTGCAGGCCATGTCCTTCTCCAGAGCCAAGCGGCTCTGCTCCAGGGAGGCTAGCGAGGCCGCCTGCACCCAACACAGCTGTGCTGCCCTCAAGGGCCTGGCTTTCCCTGTCGCCCGGACCTGAGCCTCTTCCTCCACCAGGCTGGGGGGAGGGTGGGGGGAGGAAATGGGAAAAGGGGGAGGGAGAGGAGGAAGGGAAATGATGGTAGAGTACAAGATGTGTGTGTTCAAGTCTGTGTGTCCATGTGTGTGTTTGTGTGTCCACGTGTGTATATGTATGTGTGTGTCCAAGTGTGTGTGTGTGTATGTGTGTGTGTCCAAGTGCATGCGTGTGTGTGTGTGTGTCCAAGTGCATATGTGTGTGTGTGTGTCCAAGTGTGTGTGTGCGTGTGTGCCCAGGTGTGTGTGTGTGTGTGTATGTGTGTGTGTGTGTGTATGTGTGTGTGTGTGTCCAAGTGCATGCGTGTGTGTCCAAGTGTGTGTGTGCGTGCGTGTGCGCGTGTATGTGCGTGTGTGTGTATGTGTGTGTGTGTGTGTGTGTGTGTGTGAGCACCTGAGTTGAGGTGGGTCTCTGCAGAGCTCCATATGGGGTCTGTAGGAGCGTAGATGCAGCCTGGTCTGAGCCACTCTCAAGGGGGGCTGGCAGTTCTGGAGCCTCTGCTGGAGAGACAACACACTCTTCTCCTGGACCCCCACCTGCTGCAGGA
>BROE01000002.1:770514-773014 GCA_036571765.1 Plecoglossus altivelis
TGGATATAGTCGTGACCACACTTTGCATACACTACGATATCGTGATCAATCCAGTGCAACTGACATTACCACACACTTGCATACACACACCACACACAATGCTGCTAGCTCAACACCTACCAACCTACCTTCGATACAAACACACACATCACCTGATACATCACACGACTGATACACACCACACACAAACACTGAACACACACACACACACCACTGATTTACAACATCTCACACAACACACACTGTACTACACACACACTGTACACACACATCTGATACACCACACACTGATACACACACACTGGATAGACACACACACACTACGATACCACAGTCACATGATACAACGCAACACTGGATACACACACACACACTGATGAACACACACACTGATACACAACACTGATACACACAACACACACTAGTTATACACACACACTGGTTATACACACACACACACTGTCAAACACACACACACCCTCTTCTCACTGTGTTCTTAACCACACACACACACTAGATACACACGCACACACACTGGCACACAGACACACATATAGACACACACAAATAGTCTCTCTCTCTCACACGCGCATGCACACGCGCGTGCACACACGCTCACACAAACTCGCTGGCTCACACACAAGCTTACACACATGTGCACATACACGCACACACATCACACACTGATTCTACAACACACACTGATACACCACACACTCACAACACACTGATTACACACACCACACTATACACACACACACATACTTTTGCTGTGCAGATACACACTGTGACACACACACCTGATACACCACACACACACACACCTGATACACCACTACACACAACACACACAACACACACACACTGATTCAACCACCACATTCACACACACCACACCCACCACACACACACCTGATACACACAACACAACACACTGATGACACTACAACACACGACACACAACACACACACACTGAATAGCACACACACACACAACACACACAGCATACACGATTGGTGTAGTGTGTTGCAATATTTGATCATTCAAGCATGTGTGCATGATGTCACCCCTCACATACATATACACACAAACACACACACGCACACACGATAACCACACACACCAACACACCACACACTAACACACACACACACACACCACACACCCACAACAACCCACACCAACCCATGCTGCTGGTGTGTGTGGTCGTGGTATTCAGTGTGTGTGTCCCGCGCGCGCACTCGCCACACCACCCCAACCTCATGTGTGTGATGTATCAGCACGCACACCCCACCACTTCTACTCCGACACTTCCCACCGCACACCACACCCCCACTCTACTGTGTGTGTGCTGGCACAAACTGTATCAGTGTGTGTGCTGTGGCCTAATGTACTCGTGGCGACACCCGTCTACTGCCTGCGACCCTATCTATCGTACCACCTGTGCCTGTATAGCCACTCAACACTGCACCACCTTGTGGTGCTGTGTGGTGCTATCAGCTGTGTGCCTGTTCAGTGTGGTTGTGTTTGTGTATCAGTGTGTGTATCAGTGTGTGTGTGTGTGTGTATCAGTGTGTGTGTATCAGTGTGTGTGTATCAGTGTGTGTGTGTGTATCAGTGTGTGTGTATCAGTGTGTGTGTGTTGTCATCAGATGGTGTGTGTGATCAGTGTGTCTGTGTGTGTATCAGTGTGTGTGTATCAGTGGTGTGGTGTATCCAGTGTGTGTGTTGTGTTCAGTTGTTGTGTGATCAGTGTTGTGTGTATCAGTTGTGTGTGTGTGTATCAGTGGTCGTGTATCAGTGGTGTGTGTATCAGTGTGTGTGTATTTCAGCTGTGTGTCTGTATCAGTGTGTGTGTGTGTGTTATCAGCTGTGTGTGTGTGCTGTGTATCAGTGTGGTGTGTGTGTCGTATCAGTGTGTGTGTATCAGTGTGAGTGTGTGTGTCTGTATCAGTGTGTGTGTATCAGTGTGTGTTGTGTGCTGTGTATCAGTGTGTGTGTATCAGTTGTGTGTTGTGTGTGTACGTGTGTGTGTATCAGTGTGATGTTGTATCAGTGTTGCTGTGTGTTGTATCCCCGTGTGTGTGTATCAGTGTGTGTTGTGTATCATGTGTGTGTGTTATATCAGTGCCTGTGTGTGTGTGCTTATATCTGTGTGAGAGGTGTGTGTGCGAGGTGTTTGTGAGGTGTGTGAGGAGGTGTGTGTGTGTGTTGTATCAGTGTGTGTGTGGCTGTATCAGTGTGTGTGTATCAGTGTGTGTGTATCAGTGTGTGTGTATCAGTGTGTGTGTGTATCAGTGTGTGTGTATCAGTGTGTGTGTATCAGTGTGTGTATCAGTGTGTGTGTGTGTGTGTATCAGTGTGTGTGTGTGTGTGTATCAGTGTGTGTGTGTGTGTGTTCAGTGTGGTGTGTGTGTGTGTTATCAGTGTGTGTGTGTGTGTGTATCAGTGTGTGTGGTGTGTGTGTATCAGTGTGTGTGTGTGCTACCTGCAGGATCT
>BROE01000002.1:778014-786854 GCA_036571765.1 Plecoglossus altivelis
TGTGTGTGTGTGTTATAGTCTGGTGTGTGTGTTATAGTCTGGTGTGTGTGTGTTATAGTCTGGTGTGTGGGTGTGTGTCTCTCTTGATCTTGTGTGTTATTTTAGCGTCTCTTGCTTGTGTGTGTGCTGTGTGAGTTGTCTGTTGTTGTGCTGTGTGTGTGTGTTATAGTTGTTCGTGTGCTTGTGTCCATCTCTCTCTACGTTCTGGTCTCTCTCTCTCGTGTGCATTGCTCTTGTGTTTATTTGCTGGCGGCTCGCATAGTGTGATGTGCGTGTGTTATTAGAGTCCTGGACCATGTGCTGATGTAGTAAGTCATAATGTTACCTTGAAGTCAGCCTTCGGTCCATCTTTAGTATAGTACCTAATTTGGAAGCCCCAGGCTGGCCAGTCTTTTTCTGTCTCGTCGTGCGTTTTATAGTTGGTGGGATGCGGCGTCATTACTCCCACCCCTCCTGAACCACTTGCCATGTGTGTGTTATAGTCTGGTGTGTGTGTGTATGTGTGTTACAGTCTCGGTGCTGTTGTGTTGTGTTATAGTCTGGTTGTGATGATGTGTGTGCTTAAGTAGCTTGGTGTGTGTGTGATGTGTGTTAAAGTGTGTGTGTTGTGGTGTTATAGTCTGGTCGTGCTGTGTTTTATCGTGGTTCTGTGTGTGTGTGTTGTTCACGTTAGTTTGCGTCCCGTTTGTGTTCTGCTGTCCTACCCTGCAGCCTGTGTGTGTGTGTGTTATAGTCTGGTGTGTGCCGGTGTTATGGAGTCATCTGGTGTGGTGCTGTTATAGTGCGTGGGGTTGTGTGTGTGTGTGTTATAGTCTGGTGTGTGTGTGTTATAGTCTGGTGTGTGTGTGTGTTATAGTCTGGTGTGTGTGTGTGTTATCAGTCTGTGAGTGGGTGAGAGTGTGTGTGTGTCTATAAGTGTGTAGCGAACGTGTATGTGTGTGAAGCTTAAGCATGTGTTATAGTTCTGGTGTGTCTCGTGTTGTGTGTTAATAGGTTGTGTGTGTTTGTGTGTCTTACTGGACCATGGTGGAGACGTTCTGGTCCAGGTAGCAGCTGTTGAACTTGACCAGATTGACCAGAACATGGAGGAAGTCTGCTGTCAGACCCACATCCATCCAGAGCAGAACAAACCTAGCTGGAGAGGGGGAGGATAGGGAAGGAAGGGGGAGAGGAGAGGGGAGGAGGGGAGGGGAGGAGAGGAGGAGAGGGAAGGATGGAGAAGGAAGGGGGAGAGGAGAGGGGAGGAGAGGGGATGAAAGAGGAGGTGGGGAGGAGGGGAGGGGAGGAGAAAAGTTCAATGTTTCAATGTATTTTTGCATTCTAAATAGATGTGTGTGTGTGTGTCTGTATGTATATCTGTGTGTGCATATATGTGTGTGTATATCTGTCTGTGTGTGTGTCTGTGTGTGTGTGTGTGTGTGTGTGTGTACCGATGTCCTCCTCCAGGTATGTGATGTCCTTGCCGTTCTCTGTCAGGACCTTGAACACCTCCAGCCTCTCCTCCTGCTCCTCATTACTGGGCTGGTAGTCTCTGATCACACGGAAGAAGAAAGCCCTCAGGGGCCCAAGACGCTCCCCCTGCACACACACACACACACGCACACGCACACACACACGCACACATACACACATGCACGCACACACACACACGCACACACACACACGCACGCACACGCACGCACAGACACACACACACACAAGTGCGCATATACACACGCACACACACAAACATACATACACACGCACACACACAGACACGCACACACACACCCACACACACACATACATCACGGAGGCACACACACACATGCACGCACACACATACGAAAGTTAACCGTGTGCGCGTGCATGAGCGCGTGCAAGTGTGTAGTGCGTGTGTGTTGTGTGCATGTGAGTTTGTGTTGTCTGTGTAGTGTGTGTGTGTATGTGTGCGTGTGTGTGCGAGTGTGTAGGCATGTGTGTGTGTAGTGTGTGTGCGTGTAGCGTGTGTATGTAGTGCGTGTGTATGTAGTGCGTGTGTGTAATGTGTGTAGTGTGTGTAATGTGTGTGTGTGTGTGTGTGTGTGTGTGAAGTGTGTGTGTGTGTGTGTGCTCTGGGTGTGTGGTTTGTAGTGACTGACACCGAGGTGTGTGGTGTGTGTTGTGCTGTGTGTGATGTGCCTGTAGTGTGTGTGTGTGCTGTATGTGGTGTGTGTTAATGTGGTGTCAGTGTGTGCTTGTGTGTGTAAAAGGGATGAATATAGTGAATATGGGCTGTGTGTGTGTATGGGCTGTGTGCGTGCATGTGTGCACGTGTGTGTGTGTTGTGTGTTGTTGTGTGTGTGTGTGTAATGTGTGTGTGTGTGTGTGTGTACCTGTCCCTGGATGATGGCTCTCAGCAGTAGCAGGACAGCATGTCTGGCTTCAGCGTGCTGCTCCTGAAACAGCATGTCCTCCACTGCCTTCCACACAGCCTCTACTGCATTTGTGTCCTCTCACCACAACCCACACACCACGTACGACATACACACACACACACGCACACACACGCACAAACTCACGCACGAGCGCACAGGCACACGTGCACACACCACACACACAACACGCACACGCACACACACACACACGCACACGCACACGCACACACACGCACACGCACGCACACGCACGCACACACGCACATACACGCAGGCAGACGCACACACACACACACACACACAGACAAAAAAACCACACACACAAAAAAAAAAACGCACACACGCACACGGTTAACATTCAAACACACACACTCAACACACATGCATATTCATGCATGATTGACAATGAAACATTCTAACCTCTTCAAACTTCTTGGCCTTGGCCAGGTCACACACATGGTTAATGACCCGGATACGGTTGCTATAGCCACAGTCTGGGTGGAGCTCCTGAGGGAGAGAGAGAGGAAGAGAGAGGTAGATAGATAGAGAGTCTGTGTGTACATGTACTTTGCGTGTGTATACCCTGTGTGTGAGGGTCCACTCAGCCTGTGTGTGCTATACTCGTTGTGTATACTCTGGGTGTGTGTGTGTGCATCATACCTCTGTTGCTGTGTGTAGTCCTACTCTGTGTGGTGTGAGGTCATGGGATACTCTGTGTGTGTGTGTGTATACCCTGTGTGTGTGTATACCCTGTGTGTGTGTATACTCTGTGTGTGTGTGTGCTGTCCCGATACCCTGTCGGTGCGTAATACTTGTGTGTGGTGTGTTGTGTGGTGTGGTGTATCTGTTGGTTGGTTACTCTGTCGTGTGTGGGCCCGCATAGATGGCGTTGTGTGTGTGTGTTATATACTCTTGTGTGCGTGTGTTGTGTGTGGCCCTTGTATGGGTATCCTGTGGGTTGTGTGTGTGTGTGTACACCCCCCCCCACCTTCAGTATGTCCTCAGTGATGATGAACTCGGAGCCCCTGCTCTCTGGCGTCTTGCTGGGGGGGCGGGGGGGGCCCAGACCAAAGATTCCCTTTAGCTTGTCCTTCACACTCTCCTTTACTGGCTGCTGTGTTCAGTGGCTGCTGGGGGCTGGGGGGGCTACAGGTGGAGGCCTGGTGGGAGGGGTGGGAGAGGGAGGGAGAGAGAAAGAGAGAAAGAGAGAGAGAGAGAGAGAGAGAGAGAGAAATGAAGGAGAGAGAGAGAGGGAGAGACAGAAATGAAGGAGAGAGAGAGAGGGAGAGAAAGAAAGAAAGAGAAATAGAGAGAAATAGAAAAATAGAGAGAAATAGAGAAATAGAAGGAGAGAGAGAGATGGAGGAGAGATGAGATGAGAGAGAGAGAGAGAGAGAAATGAAGCAAGAGATAAAGAGATAAAGGAAGATCCGTCATCAGGTATTGAAACAGGTGATCGTCATCAGTTTGACTGTCAGGCTGGAGTATGCTGCTAGTCTCACGTGCTCCGTTTTACCGAGCATAAACTTTCCCCACTGTGGGTCTCTCTGGCTCGTGCACCAACACGGAGCACAAGCAGATGATCCGGTAATCGCAACCGTTGTCGGTCCGTCACTTCCGTGTTTCCCTAGCCTCATGCACGTCCCGAGGGTCGTCCTTTTCCTCACAGCCGCAAAAAAAAGGTTTGAGGAGTCCAGTTCTGCAGCTGCGGCGCGCGCGCGCGCGCGGTGGCAGTCTTTTACCATCACGCGCACTCTGACAAGCCCTTCTAATACTGACAGGTCACGTGCTCTCCTCGCGCTGGACTCCGAGTCCTGTTACTTTTTACACTCTTTAAATAGCATGTTTGTCAAGCTTCAGAGAGAGGATCGTAAAAAATGGAATCCCTTACCCAGTGTTAAAATCAGCTAGCAGTAACCGAAAGTAGCTGACAATGACCCCAACGCTCCGTCTCCCTCCTCCCACACAGACGGAAGAGATATCTATGTTTTAAGAAGAAGACTATAACACGCGCTATTCACTCGATAAGAGTGAGTGAACATCCGCGTGAACAATGACCCGACTGTTTAGGGGGGCTGCAACAACAACCCGCATGAACAACAACGGGGGGTGAGGACGGTGAGGGGCCGGCGCCGCTGACGCGGGGAGGGGAGGGGGAGAGAGAGAGGAGGAGGGGTGGGGGAGGAAGGGGGGGATTGGGTGGGGGGGTTTGGGGGGGGGCTGAGAGAGAGAGGGGGGAGAGGGGGAGAGAGAGAGAGAGGCAGAGAGAGAGAGAGGGGGAGGGAGAGAGAGTGTGTGTGTTTTGTGTGTGTGTTTGAGGGAGAGAGACAGAGGAAAGGGGGAGGGAGCGGTTGGGAGAGAGAGAGAGTCAAGAAGTAGCAAAAAAATGTATTCGAGCAGTTGTCAAACAAGACCGCGAGCCCTAAAGAGTTGCCAACACGCGCTTGTTACAGAGAAAGAGAGCGAGAGAGAGAGAATGAGAGAGAATGAGCCTGTTTATAATGTTGCCAGATTAGCTACATGTCTACGTGTTTAGACTACATCCAGCTGTCTCTTACCTCTTAAAGGTGGCTTTTCGGCGTCATTCAATCGTGGCCAACGTCGGTAGCCGTCTCTACAGCGATCGACGTCTGTGCATTAATAATTTTCTGTATTTACCACACGCAATCAGCTTGTACAAGTCCCTCTGGCTCCCATGTTCCCAACCGGATAATGACCTGACAGGCACTTCCTACAAAAACACAGGCGCGCAAGTGCTCATGGTAAATGTAGTTTACTGGGAAAGCAAAAATTACATGACAGGATCGATTGGTTCACCACAGTATATTTTAAAGTTATCTTCTTAAGAAATGACAGTCAATCAAATCTGCGAGAGTTAATTCAAACTATGAGTTACTTCACACTTTCTTAGCAGAGGGTAAATAATAGAAAATAGTTGTATGTTCGTTGTTTGCAACCGCTGCATAACAAGCTAATGCTAATAAACTAGTGCTAGTAACTCAAATTAGCTTATGCTGTTGTTAGCCTTTGCTCGTGTCGCCTGCACGAGGACTACATTCCAGCATTGTAAAATGACTTCACCGTATTTCTCTTTGAGCAACAACCGTATTGAGACTCGTAGTGACAACCACACCGTGCACAGAGTCGGTTTAGCCGGTCTCAAGACGAGAGTCGCTCTGCGCGAGGGAAAGGTAACGATCAACAGCTGCCCTACGGTGCACGTGGAGGAGGAGGAGAAGGACATCTGCCAGTCCAGAGGTACACTCTCAACTGAAGCTCGCGAAGGGCTTGTGCTTTAATTCATGCACTAAAATGTGTTTTGAACAACCGCACTGAACGGTTGGCATTTGGCTTGGCAACCAACCTTTTAAAGTTCAATTATACCACCTTCTGCACCACCCTATTTTCATCTCTGTCTGTCTATCTGTCTGTCTCTGTCTCTCTCTCTGTCTCTCTCTCTCTCTCTTTCTCTCTCTCTGTCTCTGTGTCTCTCTCTCTCTGTCTCTGTGTCTCTCTCTCTGTCTCTGTGTCTCTCTCTTTGTCTCTCTCTCTGTCTCTCTCTCTGTCTGTTTCTGTCTCTCTGTCTCTCTCTCTCTCTCTGTTTCTCTGTCTCTCTCTCTCTCTGTCTCATCCTCTCTCTCTCTGTCTCTCTCTCTCTCTCTCTCTGTCTCTCTCTCTCTCTCTCTCTCTGTCTCTCTCGCTCTCTCTCTCTGTCTCTCTCTCTGTCTCTCTCTCTCTGTCTCTCTGTCTCATCCTCTCTCTCTCTGTCTCTCTCTGTCTCTCTCTCTGTCTCTCTCTCTCTGTCTCTCTCGCTCTCTGTCTCTCTCTCTCTCTCTCTCTGTCTCTCTCGCTCTCTCTCTCTGTCTCTCTCGCTCTCTCTCTCTGTCTCATCCTCTCTCTCTCTCCCGTCTTCCTCAACAGGTGAGGCGTCTAAGTCAACCATCATCCCGCCCACACCAGACACGGCCACGCCCCCGCTGGCCACGCCCCCACTGACCACGCCCCCGTTGACCACGCCCCCGTTGACCACGCCCCCGTTGACCACGCCCCCACCCCCGTCTTGTGGGAGGAGGAAGAGGCAGGTGAAGGTGGAGTATGAGGAAGGGGCGGAGCCTGCGACAGAGCCTTGGGAGCCTGCTGATTGGAGGAGGCAGCTTAGGAACATCAAGGAGATGAGGAAGGAGAAAGACGCTCCTGTTGATAGGATGGGGGCGGAGCAATGCTACGACGAGCATGCCCCTGCTGAGGTGGGTAGGAAACCCTGTGGTCGATCTCTCCATCCTTTCTTAATCCGTTTCATCTCAGGTGACAGAGGAGGCCATGCAGACTAACACTAGCCCTCTCTATCCTTCGATCCCTCCCTTTCTCTCCTCCCCTCTCTCTCTCTCTGTCTCTCTCTCCTCCGATCCCTCCCTTTCTCTCCTCCCCTCTCTCTCTCTCTGTCTCTCTCTCCTTCGATCCCTCCCTCGCACTCCTCTCCTGTCTCTCTCTGTCTCTCTCTTTTTCTCCTCCTATCCCTCCCTTTCTCTCCTCCCCTCTCTCTCCTCCTCTCCCCCTCTCTCTCTCCTCCTATCCCTCCCTCCCTCGCTCTCCTCCCCTCTCTCTCCTCCCCTCCCTCGCCGTCCAGGTGAGGCGTTTCCAGGTGCTGGTGTCCCTCATGCTGTCCAGCCAGACGAGGGACGAGGTCACAGGAGGGGCCATGCAGAGACTGAGGGCTCACGGCTGCACCCCTGCCCGTCTGCTGGCCACCGACGACCACAACCTGGGCCAGCTCATCTACCCTGTGGGCTTCTGGAGGGTATGGAAGGGGTAATATCTCTTCTGGGGGGTATGTAAGGGGGGTAACGTCTCTTCTGGGGGGTATGTAGGGGGTAACATCTCTTCTGGGGGGTATGTAAGGGGTAACATCTCTTCAGGAGGGTATGTAAGGGGGGTAACATCTCTTCTGGAGGGTATGTAGGGGGTAACATCTCTTCTGGAGGGTATGTAGGGGGTAACATGGATCCTGTGGTATCTCCAGACCAAGGTGCGTTACCTGAAGCAGACAGCAGCCCAGCTACAGCAGCAGTTTGGGGGAGACATCCCATCCTCCCTGGAGGGGCTGATGAGCCTTCCAGGGGTGGGACCCAAGATGGCTCACCTGGCCATGCTCATCGCCTGGGGACAGGTCACTGGCATCGGTACACCTGGCTCACTGTCTCTCTCTCTATCTGTCTCCCTCTCTCTCTGTCTCTCTCTGTCTGTCTCTCTACCTCTCTTTCTCTCTCGCTCTCTCTTTTCCCTCCCGTTCTCTCTCTTCCTCTGTCTCTCTCCCTCTCTTTCTCTCCCCCTCTATCTCCCTCTTTCTTTCCCTCTCTCTCCCTCTCTCTCTCCCTCTCTCTTTCCCTCTCTCTCTCCCTCTCTCTCTCCCTTACTGTACTCTCTCAGTACCCCTCTTCCTCTGAAGTTATTGTGTGTGTGTGTGTATGTGTGTATGTGTGTGTGTGTGTGTGTAGGTGTGGACACACACGTTCACCGAATCTCTAACCGGCTGGGCTGGACCAGGAAACTGACCAAGAACCCAGAGAGCACACGCAAGGAGCTGGAGGAGTGGTTACCACGGTAACTCCGCACTCACACACACACATCAGTTTGGTCTAGGCGATGGTTATAGGTTGGTGGTTAGATCATATCTCTTCCCTCTCTCCCCTCAATCCCTCTCTCTCTCCTCCCTTTCTCCTTCCTCTCTCTCCTCCCTCTCTCCCCTCAATCCCTCTCTCTCTCCTCCCTCCTCCCCCGCCTCCCTTCCCTGTCTCCTCCCTTCTCTCTCCCTCTCCCCTTCCTCCTCCATCTCTCCTCACTCTCTCTCCCCTCCAACCTCCCTCCTGTCCTCACTCTCTCTCGCTCCATCCATCCCTCCTCTCTCCTCCCTCCCTCCCACTCTCCCCGGCCTCCTCCCCTCTCCCCACTCCTCTCCTCCCCTTCCCTCCCTCCCTCTCTCCTTCCCCTCAGAGAGTTGTGAGTGAAGGTCAACCTGCTGCTGGTGGGTCTGGGCCAGCAGGTGTGTTTACCTGTAGGTCCCCTCTGTTCCCTCTGCCTCAACCAGCACAGCTGCCCCTCCGCCCACCAGACCTCCCCAGCCAAGAGGCCCAAAGCTGGGCAACCCAGCTCACCCAGCCCCCCCAAACCCTCCAGGACCTCCAGGGTCAAGCTGGAACCCAAAAAGGAAGAGGAGGGGCCAAGTTACACACCTGCCTCCACCCGTGCCCGTATAAGGAAGGGCACGGGAGGAAGTGGGCTCTGATTGATCAACGGGCACCCTTCAGGGAGAATTTGAAATGTCTAGATAAAAAATAAAAATCTGTAAACTACCTCATAGGTATCTGTAAACTGTAAGGTTGTGTTTTATACTGTAAATACACGTTTTCTACGAAATAAAATATCCCAATGTTCACTTGCGGGAAA
>BROE01000002.1:789399-800769 GCA_036571765.1 Plecoglossus altivelis
AAGGGAGAGACGGGGAGAGAGACGGAGGGAGGAGGAGAGGAAGGAGAAGGAGGGAGACGGAGAGGAGCGTTATGAGGGGAGAGAGATGACAGAGAGGAGAGAGACGAGGAGGGGGGAGGAGGAGAGAGTAGAGAGAAGACGACAGACAGAAAAGAGGAGGGGAAAGAGAGAGAGAGACAGGAGCGGGCGGAGAGGAGAGGGACAGAGAGAGAGGAGGGGAGAGAGAGGAGGGAGGAGAGAGACAGACAGGAGAGAGAGGGGGAGAGAGAGAGAGAGAGAAGAGAGAGCGGGAAGGGGAGAAGGGAGAGGGAGGGGAGAGAGAGGAGAGAGAGGAAGGAGGGGAGGAGAGGCAGAGAGAGGAGGGGAGAAGAGAGAGAGAAGAGGGAGGAGGAGGGAGAGAGGGAGGGGAGCATTGGAGTCGTAAGAGGAAGAGATGAGAGAGAGGAGGAGGAGGGGAGAGAGAGAGAGAGAAGAGAGAGGGAGGGGAGACAGATTGGAGAGAGCAGGAGAGAGAGGGGAAGAGAGATGAGAGGAGAGAGAGAGGAGAGAGAGAGAGGAGGGAGAGAGAAGAGGAGGGGTGGAGAGAGAGAAGAGGAGGGAGAGGAGAGAGAGAGAGGAGAGGAGGAGAGAGAGAGAGAAGACAGAGAGAGGAAGGGGAGAGAGAGAGAGAAGAGAGAGAGAGTGGCGAGAGAGAGAGAGAGAGAGAGAGAGAGAGAGCGAGGGGAGAGAGTGGAAGCAGAGTCAGCCTTGGGGAAATAATTAAACCAGGTCAGGACTTCCTGTGTCATATGAATCAGTAGGCTGCATTGTTATTCTATATGGGTGTTAAAGGGACAGTTTACTCAAATATCACCCCTCACACACACACTTGGCTCACACACACACACGGCTCACACACACACACACACACATACACACTTGGCTCACACACACACCTGGCTCACACACACACACACACACATACACACACGGCTCACACACACACCTGGCTCACACACACACACCTGGCTCACACATACACACACGGCTCACACACACACACATACACACACAGCTCACACACACACACGGCCCACACACACACCTGGCTCACACACACACCTGGCTCACACACACACACACACACATACACACACACATACACACCTGGCTCACACACACACCTGCCTAACACACACACTCTCCCCCCGCAGGTGGTGTCTCGTATCCGTGAGGAAGAACACCGCGTGAGGCTACTGGTGGTCGACCGCATCACGGAGGACTTCCTGTCTGCTCACGGTCTGCCCTGCACCGAGGCGTTGGCCGTGCACCTGGGCACCCTCTCCCCCCGCACCTCTCCCCTCGTACAGCCTGTCTCCCACCCTGCACACCCCATCTCCCACCCCGCACACCCCGTTTCTCCACCCGCACTCTCCAGGAGCTCCACGCCACCCTCGCTGGTGCCCCTCCCCGACCCCACCTCGGACGCTGAGGTGAGATTCGTCACAAACACGCGCACACACCTGCTTTAGCTGTGTGTCTGTGTGGCGCACGCACACCAACCCCCACAGATGGAACACACACTCCTGTGACATCACTCACCCCAGTGACATCATCACAGTCTTAAAGAGAGGATCAGAGTTAGACAGAAGCTTAAAATAGCAATCACACACAGACACACACGCAGACACACACAGACACACACACTCACAAAATCTCATTTGGGTCTGCGGTATTTATGAACCTATCAGCACCAGGGCATCGTGTGTGTGTGTGTGTGTGTGTGTGTGTGTGTGTGTGTGTGTGTGTATCTGTTGACATAGTTGTTGACCATCTCTGCAATGGAAACAGAATATTTCTGAGCTGAGAAGATGAACTAGTTCTGATTCTGGAACTATCCCCATCCTCTCCTCCTCGCTCTTCTCCGCCCTCCTCTCCTCCTCGCTCCTCTCCGTCCTCCTCTCCTCCTTCCTCCTCTCCTCCTTCCTCTTCTCCTTCCTCTTCTTCTTCCTCCTCCTTCCTCCTCTCCTCCTCCCGTCTCGCTCTCTCCTCCTCTCCTCCCCCTCCTCCACCCCTCTCTCCTCCTCGCTCCTCTCCTCATTCCTCCTCTCTCTCCTCCCCTCTCTCTCCTCCTCAAATTTTCCTCCCCCCTACACCCCCTTCTTTCAGAGGAATGTTCTAGATCTAGACATGGCTGGTTACCATAACGATACGGTTACACACACACGCACAGGCGCATTTACACACACGCAAACACCCACGGTGTAACAACAAGAACTCGTGTTCAACAGTCAACTGATGTTGAAAAAAGCAGTGTGTTTGTTTTCCCCTGTCTGTCTGTCTGTCTGTCTGTCTCTCTCCAGTCTACAGCGAAGGTCTTGATGCTTGTCAAGGACTGACTTATCTTGACGCTAAGCCAGTGTTATCCCTGCTTTAGTCCAGTCTGACTTCAGACCCACATTAATCCTCTGCTTGATATCCAGCCTAAGGGTTTAATCCAGCAGATACCAACCCACTTACCACTGAATATCTGGCTGAGCAGGGGGCCACAGCGTGGGGGGAGAGAAGAGGGAAAAAGCAGAGTAGAGTAGAGCAGAGTACAGTGACGTACAGTACAGTGCCGTATAGTACAATGCAGTACAGTGCAGTACAGTACAGTACAGTACAGTGCAGTGCAGTACAGTGACGCACAGTGCAGTACAGTGACGCACAGTGCAGTACAGTACAGTGAAGTGCAGTGCAGTGGCGTACAGTACAGTGCAGTACAGTGACGTACAGTACAATGCAGTGCAGTGCAGTGCAGTGCAGTACAGTACAGTGCAGTACAGTGACGTACAGTGCAGTACAGTACAGTACAGTACAGTGCAGTACAGTTCAGTGCAGTGCAGTACAGTGCAGTACAGTGCAGTACAGTACAGTGCAGTACAGTACAGTACATTACAGTGCAGTACAGTTCAGTGCAGTACAGTTCAGTGCAGTACAGTGCAGTGCAGTACAGTGCAGTGCAGTGCAGTACAGTGCAGTACAGTACAGTGCAGTGCAGTACAGTGCAGTACAGTGCAGTGCCGCACAGTGCCGTATAGTACAGTGCAGTGCAGTACAGTACAGTGCAGTGCAGTACAGTTCAGTGCAGTACAGTACAGTGCCGTATAGTACAGTGCAGTGCAGTACAGTACAGTGCCGTACAGTGCCGTATAGTACAGTGCAGTGCAGTACAGTACAGTGCCGTACAGTGCCGTATAGTATAGTACAGTGCAGTACAGTACAGTTCAGTGCAGTACAGTACAGTGCCGTACAGTGCCGTATAGTACAGTACAGTACAGTACAGTATGGAAGTAAGGTGTGCGTGGATGTAGAAAGGTGTTAGACAATAAAAGGCTGTTTCTTCACCTCATTTCACTTACTGTCTTTCTACCTTCCTGTCTTCCTGTCTGTCTCCCTGTCTATTTTCCTGTCTCCCTGTCTTCCTGTCTGTCTGTCTCCCTGTCTTTCTCCATCCTTAACTTCCTCGTTTCACAGTTGAGATCAGAGTTGACGGGATCGCGGGCGGCGGTGGCGAGGACAGAGCTCCTCCCCCGCTTGTGTCACATGGTTAGAGGGCTTCAGGGTTACGGCTTCAACGTGCACAGCGACAAGGCCCGACACGGACAGTTCATCAGGTCCATAGATCCTGACTCTCCAGCACAGCTCGCTGACCTACGACCTCTGGACAGGCTGGTGGAGGTAACACTCACACACACACAGTCTCTCACACACACACACTCACACACACACTCTCTCTGTCACACACACACACACTCTCTCTCTCTGTCACACACACACACACACTCTCTCTCTCTGTCACACACACACACACACACTCTCTCACACACACACTCACACACACTCACTCTCTCACACACACACTCTCACACACACTCTCTCACACACACACTCTCACACACACTCTTTCACACACACACTCTTGCTCACACACTCTCTCTCTCTCACACACACACACACTCATACTCTCTCTCTCACACATACTCTCATACACACTCACTCTCTCACACACACTCTCTCTCTCACACACACACTCTCTCTCTCACACACACACATTCACACTCTCTCTCACACACACACTCACACACACACACTCTCTCTCACATACACACTCTCACACTCACACTCTCTTTCACGTACACACTCTCACACACACATTCTCACAAACATGCACACACTCTGCCCGTCTCTCTCCCCAAAACGCTCTTGCACATGAGCAGTTGTGGTGTTTGTAGGGATTGGCGAGGCTGTGCTTGGATGAGATTACGCAGGATTATCTGGACGACTGAAGGCTGGAAGAGGGAAATATGAAGAGTCAAAGAGAGACGAAGAGGGGGAGAGAGGGAGAGAGAACGTGAGGTGGTGAAGATGGAGAGAAAGTGGAAAGAGAGACAGGGACAGGGAGGAGAGAAAGAGAGAGAGAGAGAGAGAGAGAGAAAGAGGCGGGAGAGGGAGATGGGGAGGGAACGGAAGCTCAGAAGAGCGGAGAGAGGAATAAGTGGAGGAGAGAGAGGGAGGGAGAGAGGAGAATAAGAGGAAGAAGGAGGAAGAGGAAGAGACGAAGAAAGGGAGGGAGACAGACGGAGGGAGAGACTAGAGGAAAGGGAAAGACAAAGAGAGGGAGGGGGAGAGGAAGAGAGGAAAAGAAGAGAGAGGCGGCGAAGGAGAAAGAATGAGAAAGAGAGGGAAAGAGAAAAAGAAAATCAACAGCACAAGAGAAGAGGAGACAGAGAGACTCGAGAGGAGCGTGGAGAAGGAGAGGAGCGAGAGACAGAGAGAGAGGGAGAAGGGGGGGAGAGGAGGAGAGAGAGAAGAAAGAAAAGAAAGAGTGAGAAGAGTGTGTGTGTGACAGTAAGTGTGTGAGTGTGAGAGACACAGAAAGAGAGTGGGAGGGAAAGGGAGAGAGAGTGGGAGGGACAGAGACACAGAGGGGGAGAGAGAAGGAGACAACTAAATGTGTCAGGTTCCTGGACTGTAGTCCACTCCACTCCCCCACCTAGAGCTGCACTCTGGTGCCCTCCTCTGGACACCTGCTGTAACAGCACCTGACCTGCAGCCTCAGCTAAGCACTAGAGCAGAGAACTGACCCAGGTCATGAGGGCCTTACTGTCCTGCAAGTTCTTGCTGCTCCGACACGCCACAACACACTTTCCTTCCTCTCATCACTCCCCCTCCTCCCCCTCTCCCTTACTCTCCCCTCCCTCCCCCTCCTCCTCCCTCCTTCTCCTCCCCCTCCTCCTCCCTCCTCCTCCTGCTCTCCCCTCCTCCTCCCCCTCTCCCTCCTCCTCGTCCTGCTACTGCCCTCCTCCCTCCCCCTCCTCCTCCTCCTGCTCCTCCCTCCTCCCTCCTCCTCCCCCTCCTCCCTCCCAGGTGAACGGAGTGAACATTGAGGGTCTGAGACATTCCGAGGTGGTGGCCCTCATAAGGGGCGGAGCCGATGAGACACGCCTCCTGGTGGTCGACCCGGAAACGGACGAGCTTTTTAAGAGGCTTGGGGTCACGCCCACAGGAAGTCACACCAAAGGTTATTCTCTATCTCTTTCTGTCTTTCTCTGTCTCTCTCTTTCTCTGTCTCTCTCTCTGTCTTTCTTTCTCTGTCTCTCTCTCTCTGTCTTTCTTTCTCTGTCTCTCTCTTTCTCTGTCTCTCTCTCTGTCTTTCTTTCTCTGTCTCTCTCTTTCTCTGTCTCTCTCTCTCTTTCTCTGTCTCTCTCTCTGTCTTTCTTTCTCGGTCTCTCTTTCTCTGTCTCTCTTTCTCTGTCTCTCTCTCTGTCTTTCTTTCTCTGTCTCTCTCTCTCTCTGTCTCTCTCTCTGTCTTTCTTTCTCGGTCTCTCTTTCTCTGTCTCTCTTTTTTTCTGTCTTTCTCCCATGCTCTGTCTGGATATGTTATACTGTGCATCTTTCTTTATTTACATGTCTATCTCCACCTCCCTGCCTGTCTGTCTCATTTCTCTCTCTCTCTTCTTCTTCTCCTCTCCTGATTCATCTGTTTCCTGTTCCTTCAGAGGTTTACGTTGACGAGCCTGTGAAAGACAACGTCCCGCCCACCACCCTCCCCTACATGGACCCACCAATCATCAACGTGACCCTAACGGATCCACCAATCACAAACAACTCTCCCAAGACACGGACCAATGGGAGCTCAGCTTCCCAGTCCTCCAGCGGCTCAACCACCCTATCAGAGTTCAGCAGCTCGGATATGAGTATTCAGGCGAGTAAACAATCTGTGTTTTTCTGTTTATACGTGTGTGTGTTTATAGGCGTGTGTTTGTTTATACGTGTGTGTGTGTTTCTCTGTGTGTGTGTGTGTTTCTCTGTGTGTGTGTGTGTTTCTCTGTGTGTGTGTTTCTGTGTGTGTGTGTGTTTCTCTGTGTGTGTGTGAATCTCCGTGTGTGTGATTGTTTATACATGTATGTGTATGTTTCTGTGTGTGTGTGTTCACACGTGTGTGTTTCTGTCTGTGTGTGTGTTTCTGTGTGTGTGTGTGTGTTCATACGTGTGTGTTTCTCCGTGTGTGTGTGTTTATGCGTGTGTGTTTCTCCATGTGTGTGTGTTCATGCCGGGTGTGTTTCTCCGTGTGTGTGTGTTTATACGTGTGTGTGTGCTTATACGTGTGTGTTTCTTTGTGTGTGTTTCTGTGTGTGTGTGCTTATACGTGTGTGTTTCTGTGTTTCTCTGTGTGTGTGTGTTTATGCGTGTGTGTTTCTCCATGTGTGTGTGTTTATACGTGTGTGTTTCTCCATGTGTGTGTGTGCGCATGTGTTCATGCCGTGTGTGTTTCTCCGTGTGTTTATACGTGTGTGTGTGCTTATACGTGTGTGTTTCTTCGTGTGTGTTTCTGTGTGTGTGTGCTTATACGTGTGTGTTTCTGTGTTTCTCTGTGTGTGCGTGTGTGTGTGTGTGTGTGTGTAGATCCCAGAGGATGATCAGCTGTGTGTGTCAGATCCCTTCCTGGACAGTGGTCTGCGTCTGAGCCCCACTGCTGCTGAAGCCAAGCAGAAGGCTCGAGCCAAACGCAGCAAGAAGACAGCGCCCCCTATGGACTGGAGTCAGAAACAGCAGATCTTCAGTAATTTATGAACGTTTTCTATGCATTCGAGGCCCCCCCTCTGATCATTGCACTAGTGTTAATCTGCAGTTCACATATTTACTGTTAAGATACATGCTGTAGATGTATATTGTCTGTGAAGTATTCAGAAACCTGAATGCTTATTTCAATCATTCCTTAGGATCACTAGCATCATAGCTAAAAAAATACAGTTTCCCATATCTATGCGGATCTAGATTGTCTAGATCTAGTTAGCGCTTCTCTCATAGCGCTTCTTAGAAAAACTGAAGTTACATCAGCACATGAAGTTGAATCAACGTAGATTTGATCGATCCTTTATTTATTCTAGAATTTCTCAATATTTAAAAAGAGAAAGTCGTTTATTTGCCGTTCTGTAAAGGGCTATGATGTTATTTTCATTTACCGTAGCTTTCATAGATTTGCCGGCTCATATACGTGCACTGTATCCGATGTTCTTTCTGTGAAATGAAATAATCGCAGTAAATACTTGGCACGATTTAATTGTCTAATCTTGTAATGTCAACAGTATTAACGCGAAACCTCGCGATGGTTTGGATTCCGTTACATCTCGACGTCTAATAAAATAGCATGTACGTTTAAGAAATGGAGATTTCAAAATAAAGATATTCCTTGAATGTATACCGTCTGAGTTGGTCTGCTGTTTAGGCCGAGTTAATGTTGTCGGTGTTGTTCTCTTAGACAACCGAAATGTTCTTTTTTCGCTCCAATTTGAGTTCAATCTTTCTCAACTTTTTGGGGGGGTAAGAAACTGGGTGTGAATTTAGGAAATTAGGTAAATAAATAGCGTGTCATTAAATGCACACCCTCATGCGCTTTACACGTTTCATACTGAACATACGAGCTACACTGGATAAAGAAAACAAATAAGTGTTTATTGTTTTCATACATTTGAATATTTGCCATTAAATGATGTGATAGTTTCGAGACTGTTTACAACTGCACTGAGCTTAACACCACAACGCTGGTGTGGAATATTACTAAGTAAACAAATGTGCCAAAAACGTTGCTTGAAATGTAAACAGTATTTATAAACGACGCCGACAGAAGCTCATCAAGGCGATCGAAACAGATCAAATCTAAACAAAAACGAATGGTCATTATTTTCAAAGGTAATATCAAACTCTAATAATAACAACATCGATGACAAAAACGATCATCGATCACAGGAGTTCTACTGTTATAGATAAACAAAAGGCAGGCAGCGAGACACACACAGACACACACACACACACAGACACACACACACACACACAGACACACACACAGACACACAGACTGAGGCACATACATATACATCAAATTATATAGGCTTAGAGGATATGAATGTGGATAGAAAATACAGAACACATAATTCTAGAACACGATCTCCATACACACGCGCGCACGCACGCACACGCGCACGCTGTACTTTTCAAACATTAAGGAGGATCTTAGAATCTCTGTCTCTCCTGTATAGAGACCTTGAACATTCAGAAATACGGTTGGGCACTTACACTAACAGAACTGTGTGTGTGTGTGAGAGTGTGTGTGAGTGTGTGTGTGTGAGTGTGTGTGTATGTGTGTGTGAGTGTGTGTGTGTGTGCATGTGTGTGCGTGTGTGAGTGTGTGTGTACCAGCATATACCATCTGACACCAGTGTGTGTGTGTGCGCGCAAATGCATGTTCGTAGTGTGGGTGTGGGTGTGTGAAAATGTGTGTATGTGTTTGTTTGAGTGTGTGTGTATGAGTGTGTGTGTGTGCGTGTGTGTGAGAGGGTTGTGTACTGAACCAGGCACGCATATCAACAGCAGACAGGCGTAATGAGGAGCCAGACGAACACACATTAGCAGAGACGCAAACATCATGACATCAGCAGGAAATAAGAGATACCCCTCACACTAACGCATGAACCTGTCTCTAAGGTCACGCACCCCCCTCCCTGCCCCCCCCTTTCCCTGCCCCCCCACGTCCCACTCCCCCCCTCCCATCCTGTCCCTCCCCCCACTCCCCACCTACATTTAACGCAAAGTACTGATAGTGTGTCTTTATGTCTGTGCATTCTCAAGTAAAATAAAAAGTAAAAAATGTAAACAAAAAAAACGAGAACTTAACCAACCACTCTGCAACATAGGAATGATTCTCCCCTGATTCGTGAGCGCGCTTACCCTCTCTCCTCTGGTCTCCACATCTCTCCTCTCCACATCTCTCACCTTCCCTCTCTCCCTCTCTTTTTTTTTTTTTTCTCTCTCTCTCTGCTTCCCCCCCCCCCCTTGTCCCCCCGTCCCCCCCGTCGCTCCCTCTCTCCCCTCCGAAACCTACCCTCTCTGTGCCCTCTACTAACTCCCTTTCTGGGTCCCTCTCTAACTTGGAGCGCCTCTCTCCCTCGTCTAAACCTCCCCTCGTCTGCGCGCTGACTACTAACGGCTTCCCCTGTCTCTCTCCCTCTCTAACCTTCCCTCTCAGTCTCAGTCCCTCATGTTTCTATGGTTCCATTAAACCCTCTCTTCTCTATCTGCATCCCATTCTAGCTCTCTCTCTCTCCCTCCCTCTATCCCTCTCTCTCTCCCTCCCCTCTCCGCTTCCCCTATCTCCCTCACATCTGTGCTGTGCTCATGTCTTCGTAACACGTGGGCTAGGGCATCTCTCATATCCCCTCCACCCTGGGTTCGCTCGCGCAATCCCCTGTGCTCTCCCTCCCCTTCGACGTGCCATCTTCTCAACCTGCTCGTGCGCTCACCTGCGGATCTCTAAATGTCTTCCGTTATCTCTCTCTATCCCTCTAACCGCCCCCCTTGTTTCCTGTGCTCATCTCTCCATCCTTATGTTAGTAGTCAGTATTGGGTCCCTGCCTAGTTAAGCTAGAGGCTTCCCTCCCTGCCCTGCCCGCTGCCGGCGCCGCCATCCTCACCAACTTCTAGTTGGAAGCAAACACATAGGCTGTGAAGACTTCTTTCTAGACTAGCCCCGTAAGAGTCCGAGAGGATCTACTCCCCCTCAGTATGGTGGGCGGTGTATAGACAGTATAGATTGACACCGTGGCCTCACTGCCTACCTGGAGTCGAGGAGGGAGGAGAGAGGGAGGGAGATGGAGGGGGAGAGAGGAGTGGAGATTGGAATGGGGGAGAAGAGGGAGATGGAGGGGGGGAAGAGTAGGCGACGGAAGGGAGATGGGGAGAAAGGACAGTGTAGAGGGAGATGCGGAGGGGCGCCGAACGCAGGGAGCGCGAGGCATCGCGACCAGAGGAGGAGAGAGGAAGCGCGGAAGATGGGCCAGGCGGTGAGAGACGGAGATGGGAGGGGGGCGAGGAGAGCGGGAGGAGGCGAGACCCATGGAGGAGACAGAGAGCACAGCAAGAGAGAGACAAAGGATCGTAAGGAAAGAGGAGAATCTAATTGTATGCCGCCTCTTCTTTTTGACAGCCTAATCAGTTCCTGTGTGCTGTAATGGAGTGTGTGAGAGACCAGGGGTATTTAGAAGTGTGTGGGTTAGGCTCTGCCCCCCGCTAGCCCGGGGCTGTGTGTGTGTCTGTGCGTACGAGCTCTGTTGGGGTTTAGACACACATTAACAGAGCCAGTCGCTCCACCTTTTCATGTCTGGGGCGGAGAAATGCTGGACCGAGAACCATACTCGGTAGCCAAGTTGCCCCTCCCGAACCTGCTACCCTTAATAAGTCTATGGAAGAGATCTGCGAGAGCCAGATGTTGACGTACGGTCGTGCCCCAGTCGAGAGGAGTGGACACAGCGAGAGGAGAGGATGTAGTGAGAGTATGGAGTGATGACTCTGTAGGGTAGGTATGGATAGGAGAGGGCAGGAGAGATATGCGGGTATGCGGACCATTCTAATTACGATCAAACTTTCTACTCCCTGGAAATCTTACAAAACACACACCCTAACCATCTAGGCTATTCTCTACTCATCATTCTCTACACACACCACCCACGCGTCATTCTACACACAGCACACACACTACACCACCTTGTAGAACATGTCTCTGAGGTCATCTTTAGGACTGACCCAGGAGGCCACCGCATCACAGAAGAAGATGAAGTCCTGGAGGAGAGAGAGAGTGGGCGATCGCGGGAGGAGAGAGAAGTTGCGTGTGGTGGGGGGGAGAGAGAGGAGGCCATGCAGAGTGCGCGAGAGTACACAGAGCGAGTCCAATGGCACTACAAACCTCCATGATCCGCCAGTGGTTTGAATCTTACCCCTTGATGATTCTACCCTCCTTAAAAGACAGCTCACGAGGGCCCACAACCACTTTGATAGCCCGAGGTGGAGTGC
>BROE01000002.1:848520-874098 GCA_036571765.1 Plecoglossus altivelis
AGAGAGATGTGTCCTCTCGGTCTCGCCGTGGCCTTCCACTCTCTTTGTTTTCTCTTCATCTCGCTCTCTTCTGCTCTTTCTCTCTGCCTCTCTCCCTCACTCATCTCTCGTCCTCTCTGCCTCGTCTCTTTCCCTCCCTCCCTACTTCTTTCTCGTCATCTCTTTTTCTTTCTTCTATTTTTCTCTCTTACCCCCTCCTCCCTTCAGTTTCCCTTGTCGCGTCGGGGCCAGATACAGGGTGGTTGCCAACGGCGACACGGCTAACAAGGTGGGCACGTACCAGCTGGCCATCGCCGCTAAGCATCATGGGATCCCGTTCTACGTGGCGGCGCCCAGCACGTCATGTGACCTGAGTCTGGAGAGCGGACGGGACATCGTGATAGAGGAACGCCCTGCAGAGGAGCTCACCAGCATCAATGGGATTCCCCATCGCACGCGCCAGGTGTGTGTGGGGTGGTTGTGGTGTGTGTTGTGTGTGGGTCGTGGGCGTGGGGTTGTTGTGTGTGTGTGCGGGGGGTGGGGGGGGGGGTTGTGTTGGGTGTGTGGTGGGGTTGTGGTGTGGGTTGCATTTGTCGTGGGTTGTATAGGGTCGTGGGTTGAGGTGGGTTGGGTGTCGTGATGGGTGTGGGGTTTGTGGTGTCTCGTGGGGTTGTTGTGGGTTTGTTGTGTGTACGGTGTGTTGGTGTTTGGGTGGGATTGAGGAAGGGGGAGTGGGTACGTGAGATGGGACGGGGGGACCAAATATATTAGCTTGATGGGACAGATGTAGATGAGAGGAAGTAGTATAAGAGTGTGGTTCTGTGCATGTGTGCGTGTGCTGTGTGTGTGTGTGTTCAGTACTGATTGATTCTGTCTAGTAATCTCTAATTAGAGAGCTGCTGTCTATCACTAGCAGTAATTAACCAATCTATGTTAATGGAACCACAGATCCCAAGAGAGTGTTGTGTGTGTCGTTGGTGTGTGTGTGTGTGTGTGTAGTGTGTTGTGTGTGTCTGTTCCAGTTAATTGAATAGTAAGTTCATTTCTGTGACGAATGTTTCTTTTTTACTAACAATTCTTATCTCTTTTCTTTCTGGGTCTGTTCTATCTTTTTGCTCTTTCTCTCTACTATTTCAGCCCCGCCTGCCACCTATTCTTTTCCCTTCCTTTCTTTTTCCTCCATCTGTCTCCCTCTTTCCCTGCCTCCCCCTCCCCTGCTCCCTCTCCTCCTCCCCTCTCTCCCTCCTTCTCTCCCTCCTCTCCCTTCTGCCTCCCTCTCCCTCCTCCCTCCCCCTCTCCCTCCCTCTCCCTCCCCCTCTCCTTCCCTCTCCCTCCCCCTCAGGTATAGAGGTGTGGAACCCTGCGTTTGATGTGACCCCCCACCAGCTGATCACAGGGGGCATCATCACAGAGTTGGGGGTCTTCCTCCCCTCTGAGCTGCAGGCTGCGCTCACAGGGCGCCTCACTGCCCTGTAGACGCGATGGGCTCCCTCTGCTGGTAGCAGAGCTGTACTACAGGTGTACGCTGTTATACACCCCCCGTCCCCGTCCCCTGCCACCCTCACCTCACACACACACACACTCATACTCCGTTCTCTCTCACACACACACACTTCGTTCTCTTACACACTTACACCTGGAGCATCTCATCGTGCACAGGTGGGACAAGTCCCCTGTCTCGCCTACACTTTTTATGACGAAAAAATTATATTTAACGGACGCAAACTCAGTTCTAAAAAAAATAAATAAAATTAAAACACATTTGAAAACAAATCTACGTCCCTGATACACACACACACACACACACACGTCTTTTCACAAGTGTATTTGGTGGAGCTTAGTTTGCTACACACACCATTCATGTTCTGCTTCCGTGCTTAGCTACTAGTGTCTCACTAAAACTCTTAGGCTTCCTTAGTCGCCCCTTGGGATGAGTAAAAACGCTTACTTAGGTTTACCTAAACACACAGGGCTCAGACACACACACACACAATCTCTCTCTTTCTCTCTCTCTCTCTCTCTCTCTCTCTCTCCCTCTCTCTCGCTCCATATCTATCAGTCTTTCTCTCTGTCTCCCTATAACTCTACAAACAACTTGAATGAAAAGGTTTTAATGAACAAAGTGTATTTATCAGTTGTCCAAAAAAAAACACTCTAAACCTTGAGAATCTTTTGAAAGGAGATTTGTACAACAGCGATTATGTGATATTTTTCTCTTCAGCGGTTTGTGGTGCTTACAATGCAGCTTCTTCCTACGTTCAATGTAGATGCATCTACCAGTGTGTACATATGTACTTCTGATCCCACTACCCTGACAATTGAGATTAGCAAAGATATCGATCGTTAATTTGTAGAAAAACATCCCTCCGCCCCTAATCAGCCTCCCAATATAAATGTTATATTAACATTTATTTCCCTCGTTGTTGAACAGAGTTATGATTGTTTGGTTCGAAGGTCAAAGGCAGACGGAGGTGAAAGACAACAGGAGATATCAGGCGCTGGCCCTTTAAGACGCTTTGACAGTTTCTATTGGGCGACCAAACTCTGCTCTGATTCACACACACTCTCTCACTCTCTCACACACTCTCACTCACTCTCTCACTCTCTCTCACACACTCTCCCACTCTCTCACTCTCTACCACACACTCACTCACTCTCACACACTCTCTCGCTCTCACACACACTCTCTCACTCACTCACTCTCACACACTCTCTCGCTCTCACACACTCTCTCTCACACTCTCTCACTTTCTCTCGCGCACTCACACTCTCTTAACACCCTCTGCTCTGATTCTCTCTCTCTCACACACACACACACACACACACACACACACACACACACACCTACACACACACACACACCTACTAAGACAAAACGATCGCTTCTTTGGTGACTTGGTCTCATGAGATGTCAAGACTTTGATCATGTTGTTCAAACAAACACAAAATTGGAAAAGGGATACTTACATGAAAACAATATTGGAAAGTAGCTACGGTATTTCTACACTTTGATATGTTTGGAGGGGGTCCGTTCACTGTACTGAATGTCTCAGGCCCCTGGCAACAGGCGGGCTTTGTTCACTGCCTTACACCACCAGCAGGTATAGCGCCACCGCTATGCTACATGCTAACAGAATCAGGACTAAAGCTAAGCTAACACGCTAACGGAATCAGGACTAAAGCTAAGCTAACACGCTAACGGAATCAGGACTAAAGCTAAGCTAACACGCTAACGGAATCAGGACCACAGCTAATCTAACATGCTAACGGAACCACTGCTAGGCTGTCAGGACCATGATGTGATGTTAACATGCTGTTGGAATCATGACTACAGATCAACGTACACGCTACGATGACCACTGCTATGATATCAGGACCAATGCTTCACTAAAATGCTTTGAGTCAGGAATACAGCTTAACTAATATGCTAACAGCAGCGCTGCCAACTCACTCACTAGCTGTGGGATACATGCATTTGATTAGTTCCACGCAAATGTGTGCAAGTTGGAAGCACTTAAACAGGATCACTGCTATGCTAACAGGACCGCCGCAATGCTAACATGCTATCAGAACATGGACTACAGCTAAGCTAACACGCTAACAGGTCAGAACAGTTTGTGCAATGCACCCGAAACCTGTATTCTACTTCTCAGCAAACACAGACACCCCCTCCTTCCTTTATTCACCAACTGAACACACAAACTCATCTGTTTGTCTCTGTTCCATCCTTTCTACCTGCTACACCCCCCCGCGCCCCCCTCCACCCCTGCAAATTCTATTTTCTTCTCCCTGAGGATGTCGAGATAGAAAGTTCCGGAACTTTCCTGTCAGAAAAGAGAGCAAAAAAAAAAAAGTACAAATAATCTAACAAAAACAAACCACCAAAAAAAGTAAATAAAAGAATTCTAGAATCACGTAGTGTGTCACAGTTTCGTTCACATTCTAGAATGTGCCGTAGAATAGAGCTAGACCCAACTCAGCCCCTCCCTCCCTCCCCCTCACCACTCTCAAACCTTCCCCATCTCTTTACCTCACTCTACCCCTCCCCCCCAGAACCAGGGGAGATTCCCTCCTTTCTCCCTGGTCACAAGGATGCTGTACAGCAGGGGTCTCCAATCCTGGTCCTTGAGGGCCGCTGTCCTGAAGGTTTTCAGTGTTTCCCTGCTCCAGCACACCTGAGTCTAATAAAGGGTCATCATGATGGAAGGTCCCGAGAGGCTTGGGTAATGACCATTCGTTTGAATCAGGTGTGCTGGAGGAAGGAAACATCTAAAACCTTGAGGACAGCGGCAATCGAGGACCAGGATTGGAGACCCTGCTATACAGCATAGGTGTTGAACTCCGGTCCTCGAGGGTTGCTGTCCTGAAGGTCATAGGTGTGTTGTTATCAAGCTCTGTGGATAGCCTGGCTAATCTGTACTCCATCATTATTAGATTCAGGTGTGCTGGAGCAGGGATACATCGAAAAACGCTTCAGGAGAGCGTGCCTCGAGGACCTGAGTTTTACAACTGCTTATAAGCATCAAGATCACAGCGGCTTGCGTGACACCCGACCACAGACATCGACTTCTCTTGGGCTGATATCTTCCATTTTCATTTTATATTCATTTCTTTTTTTTTTTTTGGTTGACCCCCCCCCGCTCCCCCCCCCCCCCCCCCCCCGGTCGTTGAGAAATGGAAGAAAGATTGACATGAGAGAGATTCAAAGGTCCAGAACAATGTAGCAACTTTGTGGCCATCTGTAATTTTGTTCCAAACTCGAGAAGACGAAGAAAAGAAACGGTACAAGAACGTTACGGGTTTTGTTTATTTTCGAATGTTCGTTCGTTACCACGACGACGATTATTTGCTCTATGGTATGATGTTTTTAAAATTCTTTTATTTTTTATTGTTTGGTGATTCTTTGTGATGCCGCTGTTGTTTAATAGCCTTCGCATCACCAAGTGAGGCCTACCTTAACCACAACTACACGAACTTCCCAGCGGGCGCCAAACACACGACACACTTGTTACCATCACACACGACACACTGTCACCATCACACACAACATCCTCCCGCCCAATAGCACACACACTCACACAACAGCCAAAAAATCACACACACAAACAATGAGAAATTGCTTCTAAAACAGGCTATATTTGCCAAACGCTCTTTCGGTCAATCCTGCTAAATCAACCAATGGGAGGCAGCTCTGATGACAGTTTATGTATGAGCCAATCAGAAGAGAGCTTTGTGTTTGGTGACAGTTAAGGTAGCAGTGAAGTTTGGAGAGCCTCTTTGAGTGTAGCATTCTACGTTTTTATCGTTATTAATATTCACATCTGGGTTTAGTTTTGTATTAAGTGAAGATAGTTCAAACTGGATGTTTTTTTTATATATATGTATATGAATATAATGCTGTATACTGCAGTCATGAAACAAGAGATTTCTCTTTCACATCAGTTCAATAAAAATGAAGGGACAAAGTATGACGTGAGTCTTTCTTTCTTATTCTAATTAATCATTTTTTTTTATGATATATTGTACTATATTATTTGATTGAAACGACAACATCTCACGGTGAACGACCTAACCATCTCGATCTTCGACGCACCGACAAACCGATATTCTGTTTCCGGGTTAAAGGTCAAATCGTAATCGTTTTAGTTGAAAAAGATGGCGCAAGGCAAACAGAAGTTCAAGGGACAAAGACCTGGCGGAGCGAAGAAACCGCAGGCGAACAAACAAAAAGGACCGAAAAAAGGAGGTTTGTTCGATATTACTCTTCTGTTACGTTTAGTCTAGTCTTATTTGGTTTCTCTAACCGTGTAAAGTTTAGAAGGTGGTGCGACATGCGTTAGGGTGGCCATCCTGGATCATACAGGGGGCGAGTAGCGCCACAATGGCTTGAAATCCACGTTTAAATGTGGAAACTGAAAAGTGTGATCACAGACGGAACATTAAATCTCTCCCTCCTTTTAACAGCCAGAGTGATCGCTCCCAAGAAGGCTGTAGTTGTCCAACAGCAGAAATTGAAGAAGGTAAGAAACACACAGGAAATGTTTTTTTATACTCGACTCACAAAATCTTGAAAGGAAACTAGAATAATCTGTCTGTCTGGCAAACCAAGGTCTGCTTCTCTCTAACCTAAGTAGGATACTTACCGGCATGTTGCCATGGACACCAACATTAACTACCCTTATTGTGTTGTTATAACAACACGGATTAGCATCTTCACTGTGTACAACTGGCAAGATTAGCGATGCGAGTTTTTCGTCTTTGGCTAACTTTGAAAAACCACTGTGAATCTGTTGGAAAGCGTGGAAGTTCACTTGTAAAATAGGGGCGCAGTTTATAATATAATACATTGTTTTGTAATAGTTACTGTACCAGTGCAGCTTTAAGGTCAACGGCAGCCAAACTTGGCTAGTGTAGCTCTGAATGAGGCTGGTTAGATAGTTTGACTTTAGATAGAGGTCGTAGGTTTAAATCGGCCTCTGTAAATCGCTTTGGATAAACGCGTTTGCTAAGTAGGCATGTATGCACACTAAACCTCTTAATGTCCACGTATTATAATGTCTCTGAGCTACAACAGTTGTTGTACGTCACTAACGATTTACAGGACGACGGTTACACATATGCTTCGACTGTTACCAGCGAACCTGAATCTTGTTTATTTTTATTATTTTTTAATCTCTTACCCCTGGTTCTACCCTGCAGGGCTTGGAGGTGGCTATTAGGAACAAGATTGAGCAAGAGGTGACCCACAAGGCATCTAACTCTCTCCACAAACATCTGAGCATCGTGAAGGGAGCCGAGAGAAAAGGACCTCCAGGAGTGGGGCAGAACACAGGGGCTAGTACCTCCAAGTAGCCTGGATACGACCCGCTAATGTCCCGCCCCGTCCCGCTCCTCCCCCACCCCGCTCCTCCTCCTCCTCCTACCTAGACTAACCTGTGAATGTAGACTAGATGAGGAGCCAGCGTGATGGGCCTCTCCCTCTCTCTCTTCCCCGCGGAACTCTTCCGGTTGTGTTTAGGAGAGCATTCAAGAGCTTGTGTACCAGATCGCAGAGGACACGTCTGACGGGACTGAAACGAGTGTTGGTGTCATGCTGAAAGCGGCCACTAGGTGGCGATAGCACTCAGTCAAGCCTGAGAAGAACCCTGTTGGAAGAAACGAGCTGATTTGACACCGCGACAGTGTTTGTTTAGCTGTTACCTTGTAGTTAAAGGGCATGAAAAGCGTTGTATTCCTCCTTGTGTGCATATTTACAAGGCTTCTGGCTCGTTTATTCACTGTTGTGCTTGTTATCGATAATATCAAAGATGCTAACAAGCTCTCATCTGACACGTGATTCAAATGCTAAAAAAATAATAAAAGTATGTTGATATATTTATACAAGTAGCGCATTTGTTTGTGAGTTTGACAATTGCCTCCCCCCACACCTTTTGTTCGGCGTGAACCCTTAAGTATTCAGACCAAAGTATTAGATGTTAAAACAACAGTTAACTTGCCTTATTTAGTCAGGAGGGCCTCGAGAAAGTAACAGGTGTTACTAATAAGACGCGTGTGTGCACGTGAGTGCGCATGCAGCTCTCAGTTTCTTAATATTGTTCTCAATTTGAGCTGCACGAGGGGGAGGGACATGTTTGTACTCGTAGTTTTTATGACGTTATGGACAGATTATTGACAAATCTAACAAACCCAAGTGTTTCACAATCACAGACGCACTCAATTTCGATAGGAGATACGCCGTTTTCAAGTTAACCTTGTCTCTAAAGTCAGAGTGCGTGTGTGTTCATATTAAACTGAACATGAACGCGATTTCTTTGAACGGCGCATGACTCGCGCAGACTTCCCTTCCCTCTCGGTAACCACTGTTTCGACGCTCACGCGCTGCCGTAAGAGACGGCGAGACAGTGTGTACCGTGTCCGAAGCAAGGGCACGTTGAGAACACGGTGATTCTACGCGTGCCAACCGATCCCGACTCCACCGAACACATTTCTCGTAACTCTTGTTCATTTTTCGCTGTTAACGATGCGGTAAAGCGAAGCGCGCGTACGCCTGCATAACGTCAGAACTGTTTCACCCGTAGGCTTCAGTCTGCTTGCTTGCAGTAGAAACAAGACGCACAAGGCACGTTTAATCTCCGAATGTTCCGTTCTTACCCGGTACAGGCATGAATATGACACCGGATTAGCGTTATCGACCGGGCCATCTAAGGAGGAACGCTGTCCAGGCGCTGTTCAAACTCTACTGGCAAAGAGGGGGGAGAGAAAACAAGAGTGTTCTAACCTCTTCCTGGTTTCTTAGCTTGTAAACATCGAGTAATTATGGACATTTGAGAGGAACCGAACCCACGTGCCAGCTGTTAACCGCTGGGGATGTTAATCGCGTGCTCTGGTGTATGTATATAGCGCGAGATCGTAAATTACATGGACAAGAGGACGTCGTTGTAGATTACAGTTTCACTCGGAAAGCTGTGATCAAACCGTGTCTCTGGCTGTCACCGGCGGGTCTCGTGTCTTTGCGGTCGCCATATGGGGCAGCCAGGGGCTCGGGTCCCCCGGGGCTGGATCCCTGCCCGGTGTCAGGACGGCGGGGGTTCTGACACGGACCGGGAGAAACGGTACGCGGAGCTGTTTGACGAGCTCGATCTCAACAAGGATGGACGAATCGACATATACGAGCTGCGGACCGGCCTGGCCGCGCGGGGTCTCTCTCGCGGCTCTGTGGACAGGGTAAGCGCGCTGCAAAGGGAAACTAGAAAACACACAATCTTAAGAAACAGGCCAAGAAAAAAACGGTGCTGTTGAGAGCTTGCGTGTTTGCGCGTGTGCGTGATGTCACGATGCAAGGACCCCCCCCCCCATTGACCAGCCGGGGGACCCCCTTCCCGGTGCGTGCCCGCTCGTGGCAGTGTGAGCCGAGTAGCCGAAACGACACTCTTGCTAGTTCGGTTCCTAGTAACCAGGGCTGTGTGTGACGAGTGACGTGTGTTTGTGAGTGTGATGTGTGTTAGTAAGTGTGTGTTCGTGTGTCAGACATTTCTCACCTTCTTTTGTTGATTTAGGTTTGTTTGCTGGGTGGCAGGTGGACACAGGGATGTCTCTGTGTGTGTGTCTGTCTGTGTGTGTGTGTGTGCGTCTTTGTGTGTGTCTGTCTGTCTCTGTGTGTGTGTGTCTCTGTGTGTGTGTGTGTGTCTGTCTCTGTGTGTGTGTGTCTCTGTGTGTGTATGTGTGTGTGTGTCTGTGGTGTGGTGTCTTCTCTGTGTGTGTCTGTTTGCAAACTGTGGTGTGAGTGTGTGTGTGCGTGTAAAGAATAACCCATGTTGGAAAGAACATACTAGCTATTTTAGTGAAGGGAAGTGAACTTTGAAAGATGAGAAAGGCTCTAACCTTTCTGCCAAGATGGCACCTAGCTTCAAGTTTACAAAGACTCTAGTCAAAGATGGACTCTACAATAGACCTACTGTACAATGTTGTTTTCAATTCTTTTGAATAATAATTATAATACATCAATAACCCAAAATACCTGATTTTTGTCCTTTCAAATCTTTGTAAACCTTTTTTTTCACACACAACACAAAATAGTGCCCCACCCCCATTAAAAAACTAACTTTTTTGTGCCTGAAATAATGTTGATCATGTTACCAAATACAGGTTCAAACTAAAGCTATTAGTATGACCATGTGTGTTAGTGTGTTCTCCAGAGTGTGTGTGTGTGTGTGTTAGTGTGTGTTAGTGTGTGTTCTCCAGGGTGTGTGTGTGTGTGTGTGTGTTAGTGTGTGTAAATGTGTGTATACATGTGTGTGTGTGTCAGTTGGTGTTCCTCCAGAGTGTGTGTGTCAGTGTCTCCAGGGTCTCCAGGGTGTGTGTGTGTGTGTGTGTGTGTGTGTGTGTGTGGTGTGTGGGTGTGATGATGTGTGTGTGTCATCAGTAATGGAACAGAGACGGCACCATGACCATCGACTGGGATGAGTGGCGAGATCACTTCCTGTTCAACCCGCTGCACAACATGGAGGATGTGGCCCGCTACTGGAAACACTCTATGGTGAAAACACTCACTGCACACACACACACACACTCACTGCGCACACACACACACACAACATTTACACACACACACGACTCACACACCACACACACACACACACACACACACTCACTCACTGCACTCATTTTCCTTCATTATATCCTTCGCCCTCCTCCTGTTCCTCCCTCCACCTCCTCCCCCTTCCCTCCTCTCCCGCCATCCCTCCTATGTCCTTCCTCGTCCTAAACATTCTCTTCCCTCCTCCCCCCTCCCTACTCCTCTCCTCCTTCCCTCCCTCCCCCTCTCCTCCCTCCCTCCCTCGCCCCCTCTCCTCCTTCCCCTCCCTCCCCCTTCTCTCCCTCCCTCCTCCCTCCCCTCTCCTCCTTCCCTCCCTCCATCCCGCCTTTCCTCCTCCCTCCCCCTCCAGATGTTAGACATTGGGGAGCAGCTGACAGTACCAGATGATTTCACTGAGCAGGAGAAGAAGTCTGGCTTCGTGTGGAGGCAGCTGATGGCAGGGGCCATGGCTGGCTCAGTGTCCCGTACTGGCACTGCCCCTCTGGACCGCCTCAAGGTCTTCCTGCAGGTTAGTGTGTGTGTGTGTGTGTGTGGTGTGTGTGTGTGTGTGCGTGCGTGCGCGCGGTGTGTGTGTGTGTGTGTGTGCTTGTGCCATTAGAGAGTTACCATTTAACTTATTTTCCCTTCCCAATGTCTCTCTCTCTGAGTCCCCCTCTTCTCCCCCCCTCACACCCCCTCCTCCCTTCCTTGTCCCTCTTGCCCCCTCCTGCCCTCTTCCCCCTCCTATCCCTCCCTCCTCCCCTTCCCTCCCCTCTTCCTATCCCCCCTCCTCCCTTTGGTCCCTCCTCCCGCCTCATTCCCCCCCACCACCCCCTCCTTCCCCTCCCTCTCCCCCCCCCTCCCTTCCCCTCCCATCCTCCCCTTCCCTCCCCCTCCTCCTTCCCCCCTCCTCCCCCCGCTCCCTAGGTGCATGGACAGACCCCAGGCAGGGGCTCTGTGCTGGATGGACTGAGAGCCATGATCAAAGAGGGGGGGCTGGGTTCCCTCTGGAGGGGCAACGGGGTCAATGTGCTGAAGATCGCCCCGGAAACTGCTATCAAGTTCCTGGCCTACGAACAGGTGAACGGAACCCTTCTCTCGCTCGCTCGCTCGCTCGCTCTCTCTCTCTCTCTCTCTCTCTCCTCCGTCCTCTCTCTCTCTCTCTCTCTCTCTCTCTGTCTCTCTGTCTCTCTCTGTCTCTCTCTGTCTCTCCCTCTACCTCTCTCTCTCTCCCTCTCCCTCCCTCCCTCTCTCTCTCTCTCTCTATTTATTTTTCCTTCTCTCTGTCTGTCTTTCTCCTCTCTTGCTCTCTCACTCTTCTCTGTCTCACTCTGACATTTTCACTGACAACACCCCTCTCATTGGTCTAATATTGTCACATCAAATAACTTTGTTCTTTGCTGAATTCATTCTCATGTTTCCCTCTTTCCATCATATGCCTTCCCCCTCTCCTTCCCTTCTCCCTCATCCTCTCCCTTCTTTCCCTCTCCCCCTCTCTTCCTACCCTCTCTCCCTCTCCCCCTCGCTTCCTCCCTGTCTCTTCCTCCCCCTCTCCCTCTTCCTTCTTTCCCTCCCCCTCTCTTCCTCCTGCTCTCTCCCTCTCCGTCTCTCTTCCTCCCCCTCTTCCGCTCTCTTCCTCCCCTCTCCCTCTTCCTCCCCCTCCCTCTCTCTTCCTCCCCCTCTTCCTCCCTCAGATCAAGCGTGTGATGCATGGTAGTAAGGAGGGCGGGACATTGAGGGTGCACGAGAGGTTTGTGGCCGGCTCATTGGCTGGAGCCACGGCACAGACTGCGATCTATCCAATGGAGGTCAGGCAGATTCTCACACACACACATACATGTATGCACACACACACACACACACATGCACACACATACATGTATGCACACACACACACACACACACACACATGCACACACATACATGTATGCACACACACACACATACACACACACACATACACACACACATGCACACACATACATGTATGCACATACACACACACACACACACATACACACATCTGTCTATGTCCCCTTTTGCTTACTCCTCTGTTTGTCCTCCTTCTCCTCCTTCCTCCTCATCTTTCTCTTCTCCCTCCCCATCTCTCCTCCCGCCTCCTCCCTCTCCATCTGTCTTTCCTCCTGCCTCCTCCCTCTCCATCTGTCTCTCCTCCCCTCTCCATCTCTCTCCCATCTCTGCTCCCTCCTCCCTCCCCATCTCTCCTCCCGCCCCCTCAATCTCCATCTGTCTCTCCCCTCTCCATCTCTCTCCCATCTCTTCTCCATCTCTTCTCCATCTCTCTCCCATCTCTGCTCCCTCCTCCCTCCCCATCTGTCTCTCCTCCCTCCCCATCTCTCCTCCCGCCTCCTCCCTCCTCCTCCCCCAGGTCCTGAAGACTCGCCTGACCCTCCGCAGCACGGGTCAATACAGCAGTGTTGCTGACTGTGCCAGGCAGATTCTGGAGAGAGAAGGTCCTAAGGCTTTCTACAAGGGCTACCTGCCCAACTTACTGGGCATCATCCCCTATGCTGGCATCGACCTGGCCGTCTACGAGGTCACACAAACACACACACACACACACGTAGACACACACGCACAAGTAGACACAAACTCGTAGACACGCATGCACACGTAGACACGCATGCACACGTAGACACGCATGCACACGTAGACACACACACACACGTGTAGACACACACACTTGTGGACACACACACTTGTGAACACACACACTTGTAGACACACACACTTGTAGACACACATGCACACGTAGACACACACACACACGTGTAGACACACACACTTGTAGACACACATGCACACATAGACACACGCATGTAGACACACACGCATGTAGACACACACACATGTAGACACACACGCTTGTAGACACACACACGTGTAGACACACTGTATTTTGTCGTTGTACACACACTTGTAGACACACCACACTTGTAGACACCACCACATTGTAGACGGGCACACAAACGGACGTGGCCCTTCCATAAACACATGAGAAAAACGACTTATCACTTCTCTTTTCCCCCCCCTCCCTCCAAACCCTCCCTCCCCTGCTCCACCTCCCTCCCCCCTGCTCCCCTCCAGACCCTGAAGAACGCTTGGCTCCTGAGGAACACGACCTCCACGGACCCCGGGGTTCTGGTCCTGGTGGGCTGTGGAACCCTCTCTAGTACCTGCGGCCAGCTGGCCTCCTATCCTCTGGCTCTCATCAGGACACGCATGCAGGCTGAAGGTGTGTGTGTGTGTGTGTGTGTGTGTGTGTGTGTGTGTGAGAGAGAGGTGCTCGATGGGGAAAGATGTCATTATTGACTGATCTGGTGATTTTTTAAAACTTTCTTCTTGCCCCCATTCCACCTCTTACCCTCTTTCTCCCTCTTCCTTCCCTCCACCCTTCCTCCCCCTTCCTCCTTCCCCTCCCTTCCTCCCCCTCCTCCGCTTCCTCCCCCCCTTGGCCTCCTCCTCCTCGGCCCTCTCTCCTCCTCCCCTCCCCCCTGCTCCTCCTTCCCCCCTTTCCTCTTCTCCTCCCACTCCCTCTCCCCCCCCCGCTTCCTCTCCAGCCACAGTGAAGGGGGCTCCTCAGCTCTCCATGCTGGGACTGTTCCGGAACATCGTGACCCAGGAGGGCGTGGCCGGCCTCTACCGAGGCATAGCGCCCAACTTCCTGAAAGTCATCCCTGCTGTCAGCATCTCCTACGTGGTCTACGAGCACATGAGGAAGGTCTTGGGGGTGCAGGGGGTGAGGGGGAGGTGAGGGAGGTGAGGGGGGGATGAAGAGAGGTGAGTGGGTGAGGGGGAGGTGAGCGGGGTATGAGGGGAGGTGAGGGGGAGGTGAGCAGGGGGATGAAGAGAGGTGAGTGGGTGAGGGGGAGGTGAGCGGGGTATGAGAGGTGAGGGGGAGGTGAGAGGGGGATGAAAGAGAGGTGAGTGGGTGAGGGGGAGGTGAGCGGGGTATGAGGGGAGGTGAGGGGGAAGTGAGCAGGGGGATGAAGGGAGGTGAGCAGGGGGATGAGGGGAGGTGAGCAGGGGGAGGTGAGGGAGAGTTAAGGGAGTTAGGGAAAGGAATGGGGGAGGGTTGTAAGGGAGGTGAGATGGGGGGGAAAGGAGTTGAGGTGAGGGGGATACGTAAGGAATGTCCACGGTGGACGGAGGGAGGAGAGAGGATGGAGGAGAGAGGAGGGAGGATGGAGGAGGAAGGAGGGAGATGAATGTACTGCAGTTTCAGCATTGTGGTGGCATGCTGTCTTGGAGAGTGGAGGAGGAGGTGGAGGAGGTGGTGGTGGAGGAGGGCATGAGACTGAGAGATGCACGCAAGAGACCTACCAGACCTGCCAAACCCTCCCCGTCATCCAGCGCGCGCGTGCGAGGCGTTGCCGTGGCCGCAGGCGTTGCCGTGGCGACAGGCGGGACTTCCGTGCGATGCATGGTCAGCATGCGGAGGAGTGTGAACAGTGTTGTGACCGACCGATCGGCGACCGTAACACGCTAACGCCCGTGTGTTTCACGTGTTTTACACGGAGCAGTCTGACGACAAACCTGCCGTGGTTGATGACTCACTAACTCACTAGCGCCCCCTATGAGACTTCCTGTGTGCTAAACAACTGGCCTGTTTCAATCCCTGTGAACTGAAGGGAGGATTCCTGATTGTGTTTTTAAAGTCCGGCCCTCCCCTGTCCGTACAACTTCAGGTGGAGTATCGAGGTAGCTCTGGAGTAGAGTTTAACCATCCACTGCTTGGCTCTGAGAGCTGCTGCCTGTAACCATCAGGGACCAGGGCAACCACGGAATCACGGAACCACGGAATTGCGGAACCACGGAATCGCGGAACCACGGAATCGCGGAATCATCGTATAATGGACGTAGGTGGAGTTCTAGTCAAGTTCTGCCAATAGAATTGAAGCCAGGAGAAAAGAATCACTGATGAAGAGGAAGATGAAGAGAAGGATCGGCAGACCTGTTTTCTGTTACCTAGTGGAAAATAAATTCAAGACTAATAAGATACTTTTCAGAATTTAAAATACCAAAGCGTGTTTGACGAGAAAAGATTCAAACCGTTCAATGTTACATATCTGTGGATGTTGAGGGTATTTTGCGTGCCAAGGGGCCAGAGACTAACTAGAAATCGTATTTATCTAACAGTTATTTTACCTCAAGTTGAAGGTCAATATTAGTGCACGTGTTTTAGAACTGGAATATTCGCAGCATGCTTTGGAGATTAAATATGTTTTTAATCTTAAAACAGAATTTATGCACATGCTGCAGATCGTTACTAATGCATGATTGGATGTATTTATTAGTAGCCAATCACAGCTCTCAGCTCTGCTGATGTCATGGCAAAGATGTCATGTACCAGAAACTGAATCCCATCGTGTGTGATGGAGTCAGTCGCCTGACAAAGAGACCGCGAGTGAGATTATCTTTGAGAAAAACGACTTTATTGTAAGGAACAATTTCGTTCAACCACAGGCCTAAACTGCCCTAGTTATTTCTACTTATTTTTTGTTTTCCCAGACAACTTCAGTGTCAGTGCACATTCAGATAACGGAATGTCTTTATGTATAAAATTATATTATATACGCAGATTCACTCAATAGTATTTTTCTGTTCCATGACAGGATTTTATGCAAATGAAGGCGCGTCAGGGGTGCCTTGAAATAAACGCTAAAATCTTAAAATAACGAAACCAGTTATTTGCTGTCTGATCTGTATTTTTTTCATAATATTATACAAGCGTGAATTTCTAAAATCAACACAATGAATTCACACAGAAAATGAAAAGATCGTTTGCAACGAGATCCCGGCGATTGCACAGTGCACTGCATGTGGTTTAAAACGAGGTTTCCGTAACACAAGCGTCCATGTCCTGCAACAACACAAAAAAAATCTTCCAAACCGATTGGCTTCTAAAATAGCGCCCATCTGCTGATTGGCCAAAAACGAGCTGTCAATCCACAAAAAGACTTGACTTCTACTCGCACGGAAATGAACCAATAACAGCCATTGATTTAATTAGTCCCGCCTCCTTCACGGTTTGCGATTGGTTACTTCAGAGGGGAGGAGCTTTCCAGCGTGTTTGATTTCCACCTCCTCCGCCATCCACGTCCTCGCCTTTCTTGTGTTCCCGCTCCTGCGCAACTCGACCGGGCCCAAATACTACTTCGATCCCCCGTGTGTGTGAACGTGAATTCCCCCTCAACAGTGTGACTATTATGTCGGAATACGGCGCTGTGCCGTCCAACGGCACCGGAGCTGGTGCCGGGGGAAAGAAAGATGCATTTGCAGACGCCGTGGAGCGAGCTAGACAGGTAAGGAACGGGAAAATGAAGAGTCCGATACTGAATGAAGCCTGCTAACTCGTTAGCTTTATGCTAGGCTGTGTAGCTGCAACGAGGCCGTCCTATTATCAATGGACCGGCGTGGTTATACGTAGCGGGCACTTTACAGACAAGTGAGAAATGGGGATAACCTAGTTGTAGTAATTATGCAGTCACAGATCACTGATTTAGATAGCAGATACGGATTCACACATGTCTTTACATTGTTTACATTCAAAGCCCGAAATTTGTTTTGTAGCCCAAGCTATTGAAAATGAGCTAGCTAGCCATGAAATAAAGCTAGCTAGCTCTAAAAGGGTTGCAAGCCAGCTAGCTAGCCACATAGGCTCATGTGTTGCGAGCTAGCTAGCTATCTCGCTTACTACAAGTGTAAGCCAAGTAATCGAGTATTTCTCCGAGAAAGTTGTCTTAATGCACAACGTCTGTATGGAAGTAGCCTGTTACCATGTTTTTAGCATTGCACGTGGTTTACAAAGTTTACAAGTCAGCGTTTCTGGCTAAGTCACTAACACATTTCCCCTCCGCTACCAAATAAGCAGAGCTACTTAGCTAGCTTACGTTTTTGGTTGGGTTCAAGAAGACAGCGTGACTAAGTCATTAGGTCAATGTCTGCAGACAGTTGCTAATGCTACTTCTCTTAAAATGTATTATGGCTTTGAACTTTTGAACCGTTTCAAGACTAACTAGTGTCTGTCCTCGTACTGCGAGGTAACCGCACGATAGCAAGCGTACGTAAACAAGCAATCCGTATGAGAGAACTAACTTTGAAGGGTAAACTTTTGTCCGTCTACAAATCAGAGTTGAATCGTAGCTTTGAAAGTAGCCAGCCAGCAGGTTTAAAAAAAGAAATCCCTTCCGCCTCACGTCCTTATCCCTACCCTGTTGATGCGCTCCAGATTGCCGCTAAAATAGGAGGAGAGACGGGTCCTCCAATGAGCAACAACGGCGGAGCGGAGAGTTACCCCTTTGCAGGGCAAAAGCGCTCTTTAGAAGATGGAGGTACAGTTTCAAACACACGCAGATTATCCCAGGCCTGAAATGATCCGACAGATTCACTTAATATCTAACTGTTCTAATATCTACCATTTTTAATATTTACTGTTTTCCATTAGACCAACCAGACGCGAAGAAGATGGCGTCCCATGGCGACAGAGATTCAGGCAATGCTCTGTGTATGTTTATCTCACTGTGGCTCTCTCACACTCGCTTGTTCTCTCTCTCACACTCGCTTGTTCTCTCTCTCTCTAAGACTCTCTCGTTCTCTCACACTCGCTTGTTCTCTCTCTCACACTCGCTTGTTCTCTCTCTCACACTCGCTTGTTCTCTCTCTCTCTTAGACGCTCTCGTTCTCTCACACTCGCTTGTTCTCTCTCTCTCTAAGACTCTCTCGTTCTCTCACACTCTCTCATTCTCTCTCACACTCGCTTATTCTCTCTCTCTAAGACTCTCGTTCTCTCACACTCTCTCATTCTCTCTCTCACACTCTCTCATTCTCTCTCTCTCACTCGCTTATTCTCTCTCTCTAAGACTCTCGTTCTCTCTCTCACACTCATTCGTTCTCTCTCACAGACTCACTTATTCTCTCTCACACTCACTCATTCTCTCTCACACTCATTTGCTCTCTCACACACTCACTCATTCTCTCTCTCACACTCATTTGCTCTCTCACACACTCACTCATTCTCTCTCTCACACTCATTTGCTCTCTCACACACACTTGTTCTCTCTCTCTAAGACTCATTCATTCTCTCTCACACTCACTCATTCTCTCACACTCACTCATTTGTTCTCTCTCACACACTCACTCACTCGTTCTCTCATACACTCACTCACTCGTTCTCTCTCACGTTCACTCACTCGTTCTCTCTCACGTTCACTCACTCGTTCTCTCTCACGTTCACTCGTTCTCTCACACACAAACACTCACCCATTCACACACTCTCACTCATTCAGTCTCATTTTCCTAATTCCTCACCGGTCACTCTCCTGTTTTCTCTCTGTCTGCTTTAATACACTCCCTCTCTCTGTGTGACTCTTACCACCACTCTGTAATCGATTACTCTTGCCTTTTCTAGCCATCGGAGCTCAGCTTGCTGCCCTGTCCCAGCAGAGGTAATGATGGAGGCGTCCCTCGTAGTTGTTCCAATCCGTTGGTGACACTGAATTCAGATTTTTTCCACGTCCTCCATCCTCTCATGTCCTCTTCTCCTACAGTGTTCGTCCCTCCACGATGACGGAAGATTACAGAGTACCAGACGGCATGGTCGGTCTAAGTGAGTACTGTCTCGCACCCCTTCAGCTCTGCCCTCTCATTGGTCAGCCACGGGTAGGACACCCTCTCATTGGTCAGCCACGGTTAGGACACCCTCTCATTGGTCAGCAGGACCCAGTCTAGAGATCTCTCTGTCTTCTCCTCTTCAGTCATTGGTCGAGGCGGGGAACAGATCAACAAGATCCAGCAGGATTCTGGTTGCAAGGTCCAGATTGCTCCAGGTGAGCTAGGTGATCTATCTCAGTTATCTACCTCTCACCCTCAACTTCACCAAGCTGCAGATGGTTTTGGATTGACGTTGGTGTGTGCCTGTGTCGGTTTCGTGTGTGCGTGTCCTTGTGTGTGTGTGCGTGCGTGTGTGTGCGTGTCCGTGTGTGTGTCTAGACAGCGGAGGACTTCCAGAGAGGAGTGTATCACTAACAGGATCTCCAGATGCCATACAGTAGGTCAAACCTTCTCTCAGTTTACTTTAATGGTTAGTACACTTCTTTCGTTTACACTTGAATGTTTGTCTCTCCGTCCCTGTCTTTCTCCCTCCCCCCCTCCCTCCCTCCCTCCCTCTCCCCCTCCCTCCCTCCCTCCCTCCGACTTTTTCTAAAGGCCATAGAGAGCCTGTCAGCTTGACATGGCCTGTCCCAGGCGGAGTAGTGTATAATGTTGAGTAGGCCGGCGTCACGCTTTGCTCTCGGTACCGCCTGTTTCAATGAAAGCCGTTAGGCTGTGAACACATGGAAGGTTCAGATTTTTTCCACGTCCTCGGGGGGGGCTAATCGTGCATCCGCATGTTCCTTCTGTTCTTGCGCTACAGTGTGGTACGATTCCTCACCGCGATGACGAGAAGATTACAGAGTACCAGACGGCATGGTCGGTCTAAGTGAGTACTGTCTCGCACCCCTTCAGCTCTGCCCTCTCATTGGTCAGCCACGGTTAGGACCCCCTCTCATTGGTCAGCCACGGTTAGGACACCCTCTCATTGGTCAGCAGGACCCAGTCTAGAGATCTCTCTGTCTTCTCCTCTTCAGTCATTGGTCGAGGCGGGGAACAGATCAACAAGATCCAGCAGGATTCTGGTTGCAAGGTCCAGATTGCTCCAGGTGAGCTAGGTGAATACGTTTTCTATCTCAGTTGTGACCTGGTCAAAAGGACGTCACCTCTGCGGACGTGGTTTCACAAGCTGCAGATGTTTTTTGGATTGACGTTGGGGTGTGTGCCTGTGTCTGGTTGGGTTGTATGGGTCTCTGGGTATGTGTGTCAGGGTGTGTGCGAGTGGCAGGGTGTATGTGTCAGGGTGTGTGTGTGCGTGTCCGTGTGAGTGTGTCCTAGACAGAGCGGAGGGACTTCTCCAGAGAGGAGTGGTATTCAACTAATCAGGATCTTCCAGATGCCATATCGGTGAGGGTCAACACTTCTCTTTGACAGTTTACTTTAATGGTTAAGATAGACAACGCCTTTCTTTCGTTATAAACAGGCTTGAATGTTTGTGCTCTCGCGTCCCGTCGTTTCCTCGGCGCTCCACCCTCCCTCCCATCCACTCCTCCTCTCGCCGCCTCCCTCCCTCCCTCACCCCCTCTCACCTCCGCCTCTTCTCTCCCTCCCTCCCTCGGCCTCCCCCCTCAGTCCAGTCCTCTCCCTCTCTCCGTCTCCATCTATCTGTCTCTATTCCTTCTCTCTCTCATTTCTCTGTCCATCTGTCTCTCTATCTGTCTATCTCTCTCTCCCCCTCCCTCCCGTCTCCCCCTCCTCCGCTCTCCCCCAGGAAAGCCAAGATGTTTCTAGATGAGATCGTGTCACGGGGGCGTGGCACGCCACCTTCCTTCCACGAGTCGTCCAATGGGCAGGCAGGATCCATGCAGGAAATTATGATTCCTGCAGGCAAGGCCGGCCTCATCATTGGCAAGGGAAGGAAGAGACCTTAGGGCAAATCGAGGTACCGCGAGGTTTAAGGCTTAACAGGTAACACATCATTGGCAAGGGAGGAGAGACCATCAAACAGCTACAGGTAACACACACACACACACGCGTAGCTACAGGTAACACACACACACACACGTAGCTACAGGTAACACACACACACACGGCTACAGGTAACACACACACGGCTACAGGTAACACACACATGGCCACAGGTAACACACACACACACACACGCATCTACAGGTAACACACACACACGGCTTCAGGTAAAACATGCACTAACAGGCAGTTCAGATGTCATCAAGGTGGGCTTCTGTAATCCAGAGAGGAAGTGATGCGTCTCCTAAATCTTGTGTCTTCATCCAATCAGGAGAGAGCTGGCGTCAAGATGATCCTGATCCAAGATGGCTCCCAGCCTCCTAACATGGATAAACCTCTACGCATCATAGGAGACCCCTACAAAGTTCAGGTACACACACACAAACTATATACACACACACACTATATACACACACTCACACACATACACGTATGCACATGCGCTCACACACACATGCACACTCACGCGCACACGCACACGCCCGCACACACATACACACGAGCTGGTACTTTCGTATGCTTAGTTTGAGTTACACTGTATAATCTGTCTCTGTCTGTCTCTGTCTGTCTATATCTCTCTCTCCCTGTCTCTCTCTCTCCCTGTCTCTCTCTCCCTGTCTGCCTGTCTGTCTGTCTCTCTCTCTCCCTGTCTGCCTGTCTTTCTCCGTCTCTCCGTCTCTTTCTCTAGCAAGCGAAGGAGCTGGTGAATGAGATCCTCCGAGAGAGGGACAACCCTAACTTCGGAGACCGTGGAGAGTACGGGGGTCGGATGGGAGGAGCAGGTGGAGGAGCAGGTGGAGGGATGGATGTGAGTACTTGACACCAGCCAATAGCGTCCGAAGACGAGCCGGACCAAGGAGGGTGCTGATCAGCATTGTGTGTTTTTATTGGTCAGGTCGCTGTTCCACGCCACTCTGTGGGTGTTGTGATTGGTCGAAACGGGGAGATGATCAAGAAGATTCAGAACGACGCTGGAGTCAGAATACAGTTCAAACCTGGTGAGCTGTCTCCCTGTCTGTCTCTCTCTCTGCCTGTCTCTCTCTCTGCCTGTCTCTCTCTCTGCCTCTCTCTCTCTGCCTGTCTCTCTCTCTGCCTGTCTCTCTGTCTCCTGCTCGCTCTCTGCGTCTCTCTCTCTGCCTGTCTCTTTTTGTCTCTCTGTCTCTTTGTCTTGAAGTCTCTCTGCCTCGCTCTTACTCTCTGCCTGTCTCTCTCTCTGCCTGTCTCTGGCTCTGTCTGTCTGACTCCCCTCTCCCCTTTCTATTTCCTGTCTGTCGCTGTGTCAACCAGACGATGGCGACGGCCCTGACAAGATCGCCCACATCATGGGTCCTCCAGACCGATGTGAACACGCCTCTTCCATCATCAACGAGCTGCTGCAGAGCATCCGTGTCCGGGAGGAGGAGCAAGGGGTACGTACTGGGAGAGGTAGGGAGGGTACCTGGGGGAGGGAACAAGGGTGTGCCTGGGAGAGGAGGGAGAGGGGGTAGGTACCTGGGGGAGGGGAGGGAGAGGGTGACCTGGGGAGGGAGGTAGAGCGTGTGGGTACCTGGGGGGCAGGAGGTGAAGGAGTGAATTGAGGAAGGCTTATTTACATGTGTGTATCCCTCCCTCCACAGGGTCCTCCTGGCCCCCCAGGAACAGGCATGTCACCTGGGCGAGGCCGGGGGCGGGGCCAGGGTAACTGGGGTCCTCCAGGAGGTGAGGTGACCTTTTCTATCCCCGCCCACAAATGCGGCCTTGTGATTGGCCGAGGAGGAGAGAACGTTAAATCCATCAACCAGCAGACGGGTGCGTTCGTGGAGATCTCCCGTCAGCCTCCACCCAATGGGGACCCCAACTTCAAGCTGTTCACCATCCGGGGCTCCCCGCAACAGATCGACCACGCAAAGCAGATGATCGAGGACAAGATCGAGGTAGGGGCGGGTGTGTGCTGCGTGATGTGTGCCAGTCGCGACGTCAGACCAGGCCCACCAAATCAGACTATTAACTACCATCATCTTCCCATTTTTTTTTTTTTTTCTCCCTCTACTCACCGCTTCCTCTCTCTCCCTCCTCCTCTCTCTCCCTCCTCCTCTCTCTCCCTCCCTGCTCCTTCCTCTCCTCACCCTCCCTGCTCCTTCCTCTCCTCACCCTGCTCCTCCCTCTCCTCACCCTGTTCCTCCCTCTCCTCACCCTGCTCCTCCCTCTCCTCACCCTGTTCCTCTCTCTCCTCACCCTGCTCCTCCCTTTTTCTCTCCCTCCCTGCTCCTTCCTCTCTCTCCCTCCCCAGGCTCCTCTGTGTCCGGTGGGGGGTGGTCCAGGCGGTCCAGGTCCTGCTGGCCCCATAGGGCCCTATAACCCCAACCCTTACAACGCAGGGCCCCCCGGTGGCCCACTACAGTAAGTACACCCTCGTGTTTCTCTCGGCTCTCTACTCTCTTGTTTGCGCTCTCTCTCTTTCTCTCTCTCTCTCTCTTTCTCTCTTTCTTTCTCTCTTTCTCTCTCTCTCCCCTCTCTCTTTCTCTCCCCTCTCTCTTCACACAATAATGGTCATATTTTTCATTGGGTATCTTTAAAACCAGTCCCGTGTCGTGTTCAGCCAGAGCTAGACTGTAAGATTCACTCCCTCCCTCCTCTACAGCGGGGGCCCCCCAGGTGGACAGTATGCCCCACAGGGATGGGGCAACACCTACCAGCAGTGGCAGGCTCCAGGACCCCACGACCCCAGTAAACAAACACACACACACACAATTCACTTCTACCTTTTTAAATGTTCTTCTTTAACCAAAAACGTCTCTTCCTCCTCCCTCAGACAAGGCAGCGGCTGACCCTAACGCAGCCTGGGCAGCCTACTACGCACAGTACTACCAGCAGCAACCAGGGGGCGCCATGGGGGCCCAGGCTCCAGGGGCTCCAGGGGCTGGGGGCGCGGGCGGCCCAGGGGCAGGGGACCCCAGCCAGGGCCAGGGTCACACCCCTGGGGGTCAGCCTGACTACACCAAGGCCTGGGAGGAGTACTACAAGAAGATGGGAATGGGTACACACATGTTCACCTGCTTCCACGCTGCAATATCATGGAGACGCTTGTGTTGAGTCTTTCTTATATGCTGTTGTTTCTCCTTATCTCTCACCTCTTTTCACCTCCCTCACTCCTCTTCCCTGTCACCTCTCACCCTTTCCTCTTCTCATCCCTCCTCTCCTTCCTCCTCCTCTCCTCTCCTTCCCACTCCTCTCCTTCCCCCTCACCCATCTCATCTCCTTCCTCCTCACCCCTCCTTCTCCCTCCTCTCCTCTCCTTCCCCCTCCTCTCCCTCCTCCTCTCCTTCCTCCTCCCCCCTCCCTCCACAGCTCAGGGTGGGGCAGCCCCTGCAGCTGCTCCTGCCCCCGCCCCAGCAGGGGGCGCTGTCCCAGCAGGAGGCCAGCAGGACTACAGTGCTGCCTGGGCAGAGTACTACAGACAGCAGGCTGCTTACTATGGCCAGCCTGGCCAACCAGGCGCTCCACAGCAGGGCCAGCAGGTGGGAGACACACACACACACACACGCATATACATGCACACATACGCATATATACACACACATACATACTCATATATACACACACACACACACAGACAGACGCCCTCACACAGCACCACTATATCCGACACTCTTGCACTTGTCTGCTTAATACGCATTAGAAATCAAACTTTGGTTCTAATCAACTTTTATCCGTTTTTCTCTCTTCCTCAAGGCTCAATGAGGACGTTAATCTGCTGACTAAGGAAACATGCTCCCAGAGACTTCTCCTCCTCCTTTCTCGTCTCCTCCTTCTTCCTCCTCTTCTCCTCCTCCTTTCTCCTTTCCTCTTCTTCCTCTCCTCTTCTTCCTCTCCTCTTCTTCCTTCCTCCTCTCCTCCTCCTCCTCCTCTCCTCTCCTCCTCCTTCTTCTCTCCTCTCTCCTCTCCTCCTTCTTCCTGACCAGGAAACTTCTCTGGATGTTCTTTTTAAATTAGTTTTTCATGGAATTCTCCGTCTCTCGTATCTCTCCTCTCTGATTTTGATCCAAACTAAAAGCGATCCTTCCTTGTCCTCCTAGCCATGCCATCCTTTCACCCCAACTCCTCCTCCTCCTCCTCCTCCTCCTCCTACTTTTTTGTATAAAAAAAGAAAAAAAACAAAAACAGGAAAAAAAGTCTGATTATTTACTATTTTACTGATGAAATAAAAATGTCTAGGCCCCTCCCTCCACAGTGTTCTTGGTGAGAAATGATGGAAAGTTCTAGATCACTGCTGCTGTATGGTAATACATGCACTTCACCTAGTATTCATTACTGCAGACGGAGAGCAGTCAACTCGTTTTGTCAGTACTTTAATTACTACTAATATTAAGGTTCGGTATGGATGAACGCGTTTTGTTTTGCGTTGTTTTTTTGTTTGTTTTTTGCAAGCGAACTGCGATTTTTTTTTGTTGTTGTTGTTGCTTTTTAGACTTTTTTTTAAATTTTATTTTATTTCTTTTCCGGGTTTTTGTTTTTAATCTCTTGCCCTGTTGATACATTCCCGATGTTGAAGTATCTGATATTACCACCTTTAAATTTATAATTTTATTGTGTATCATTTCATTTTCTGTGTTAGTATGAAGAGGGTGTTTTCTGTGTGTGTATGTACCCTAGAGACTCGGCTTACTGTATGATGGTACTCTGTCTCTCTCTCTGTCTCTCTCACTGTGGTTGTGCGTCCATGCTGTCGTCTCGTGCGTGTGCGCGGCGTGTGCCGGTCTTGCCGTGCGGTGCTGCTGTGCGCTCCTGCGTCGTGGTGCTCGGTGCCGTCGTGCGTCGCGTTGTGGTCCGTCTGTTGTGCGTCTGGGTCGTGCGTCTGCTCTTAAAGTTCGTTAAGACATTCTAGAATGAGCCCTCTAGACCCT
>BROE01000002.1:874313-890813 GCA_036571765.1 Plecoglossus altivelis
TTGTGTATTTTTTATTTATTTTATTTCATTTATTTTATTTTATTTTCTTTATTATTTTGCGTCTGTGTGTGCTCTGCGTGTGTCTGTTGCTTTTCTGCGTGTGTGTGTTGCGGTCTGGTGCGTGTGCTTGCGTCTGCCTGTGTTTTGCTTGTGTCGTGTCTGTTTCTGCTTGTTTCGTGGCTGTGCGTCTGTTTTTTTTTTTTTATTTATTATTTTTACTTTTTATTGGTTTAATGTTATGTGCTCTTTGTGTTGTGGCTTTTTCTGTCGTGTGCGTCTGCGGTTGTCGTTTACTGCGTTGGTGTGTCGTACTTGCCGTGTTTGTTTGTGTGTCTGTTGTGTTTGTTTGTGTGGTTGTTTGTGTGTGGTTGTGTGTTTGTTTGTGCGGTTTTGTGTGTTCTGATCAGTAGCTAGATCCTCCGACTTCTTCTTCTCTTTGTTGTTCCAAGTTGTATGCTTTCTTTGTTGCTTTTTTTTTTTTTTTACTTTTTACTGCTTGTTTTTAAAAACTTCACAATAAAACTATGAAGAAATGTTTGGTGTTTCCACACAAATTTTGTGTAAAGACAAAAACTGATAACGCAACAAAAGGGTTTTGATCGTTCCTCAGATTGTGACGTACTTAAACATTAACTCGTGCATTAAAACAATCGAGACATACTTTAAACACAAACACACAACTCGTTTTATTGGCTTTTATTTATTCATTTGCTCTAAATAGTCACAATCAAACAATTCTTCATTAATAGAGATCGCATTTGTCTGGTTTACTACATGAAAAAACTTCCAGTTATTTCCTCGTATGAATTTATTTGTAATAGTGTTATCTTTAATCTTTATTTAATCTTATTTTTTGAGGACATGAAAACCTAAACACAACATAAAGATTCTAGTTGATTTTATTAAGTCATTATATTAAGTAATAATAGAGAAACATGTAGGCTGAATTACCACTAAAAGACAAGAGTGATGGGGCTGGTTTCCATAGAGACGGTGTGACTTCATCACTCCAGACTCTGGGACCCTGAAGGTCGGAGACAAACAGTGTTACCTAGGAGACTGTTGTTGTGACAACGTCATGACTCACCGCGCCCTTGGTTTGTACTCACAGGTGATTGGTCCGATGGTGACGGGCCTGAGAGGCACGGTCTCGTCGACAGATCGACGTGACCTTCCTGAACACACCTGTGGAGAGACACCAGAGAGTCAGAGAGATCAGGGAGTCAGAGAGACCAGAGAGATCAGGGAGTCAGTGATCAGAGAGACCAGAGAGTCAGAGAGACCAGGGAGTCAGAGAGACCAGAGAGTCAGAGAGACCAGGGAGTCAAAGAGACCAGAGAGTCAGAGAGACCAGAGAGTCAGAGAGACCAAAGACATGGTGACCACAGAGTCAGGAAGACCAGGAAGGAGGGTGGGAGGACTCACAGGAGAGCAGTAGGAGTTCCTCTGGTCACACAGGTTGAGATTGCAGTGCAGGTAGACGTCCTTGTAGTCCCCCTGGAACAGGAACAGCAGCGCAGAGAAGCGAGCCTGGAGGGACAAGCCACTCTCCTCCACCCTCACCTGGCGACGGTTGGTAGGACACCTGGAGGATCAGGAGAATTAGACAAACATGCACATACTTCTCTCACCCTGTCCAGACTCATATTCTTGTCTTCCCCTCTCCAGGTTCACATACTTGTGCTGGATGAGGAAGTATTTCAGGAGGTCATCAGGATCGGGGGAGTAGGTGGCATAGCAGTCCTCCAGAACGACCACAAAGCGTCTAGTCTCGGTCTCTTCCACAGACACGCCCACGTGTAGGACGGAGCCCAGGGGCAGAGTGACCTGGCCTGCAGGGTAAGGATCTGTGTAGTTGGCATCACGGAACAGAGACATGGAGGTCCTGGCCTTGGCACCCTCCTTTTCCAGCGCATTTTCAAGACTGACAAGATATGGAACAAGTAAACAACAAAGTCAGAACAAACATGTTTAAATTGGAAACTAAGTGTGTCAATGTGTGAGTTTGTAAGGGTCCACCTACTCCAGGTATGGTCTGATGACCACATCCAGACTGGCGTCTGTCTCCAGAGGATAGTAGCAAGAGAAAGGGATCCTCAGTGGTCGGCTAAAGGTCTCATTTCTTGTTGGGTAGACAAACAGACTGTTGGAGTAGATGGCGTGGCTGCCGTTGGTCTGGAGAGAGAAGGAAAAGGATCATATCGGCTGCCCAGCCTGTGCAGAGTTGATCAATCAGGCAGAAACAGGCAGGCAGAGTGGTAGAGTAACCATGTCCTCACCGTCAGAGTGGTTCCACAGCTGCCTTCCCAACGTTCCATCTGGAACCACACCGTCCCGTTACGCTCCTGGGAGGAGCAGCGGGGATTGGCCAGGTGAACAGATGATTTGTCCAGGTGTTTGGCTGCTAGCTGAGACTCGAGGAGACCCACATCAATGTAGCTCCTCCCACACGTCAGCTCTGGGGTGACTGAGGAAACAAGGGAAATGTTATGTGGGGTGATAGCAGATGGAGAATACAATTATTGACCAAATGAAGAGATAGAAGTAGAGAGAAACAAATGATTTATTTCTGGCAGTCGTTTTGTTTAATCAAGTCTTGTCAAATTTGATGTGAATTTTTGGACGGTTTTCCTTGAACCTAGTTGAAGTAACGTTATAAATATTCGGTTTTAAAACTCACTTGTTGTTCCACAGTACCAGGTGACTCCATTGCGACTGACACAGTCTTCATACTCTTTACAGCTGGCACAAACTTTGGATTTGGTATCTGAAACAAAGTTGAAAAAACATATAAATGTCTGTAGTTCTAAGGTCAACTTAGTTTGATGTAACATTTTAAGCATCGACTTAACTTTAAAAAGCTCTGAGTGACTGCAGACCTTGACTAAAACCTTCTGGTTAAGCTTAAATGACCATTATAACATCAAAACCCTAGAAACTGTTTTTTTTGTGACAATCAAGCAAGAAGCTCCTTACCTGCACAGTAAGCTGAATAACAGTTGCTCACTGGGCTGAACTTGTAAACGGAGTACCGACCAGGACAAGCTTTGACGTGGATACTGTTTCTGAAGAAGCAGCAATTATCACCTCCCCCATACGCATACCCCCACCACCATCCCCAGTTATATCCATTCCAGTGTCCACAGACCTCCCGTTCCACCACCCCATCGCCCAGCAGGGGGTGAGGGGAACTGAGCCACAGAGGAATCTGGGTTCCACAGCTGTTTATATCCACACACGCCTCTGGCATCTGAACACTAGTGCTCTGCAGGAACATACGATACCATACATGTCCCCTAAACCCAGTGTCACAGTTATAGGAAAGGCCGTTGTCTGTTGAACGCCAGGCGTCGTTCAGAACTGAGTACTGACTACAGGGGTCAACACAGCGAAGAGCTCCATTGACATTGATGCAGTCCTGGCCTGCTGGGCAAGGTGTGGCCCCACACCAAAACCTCACAGAGCCGGAGGGTTTTGGGGGAACAGTTGGAGATGATATGGGAACAGCTGGAGTTGTCCTGGGAACAGCTGGAGTTGTCGTGGGAACAGCTGGAGTTGTCGTGGGAACAGCTGTGGATTTGAAGTTAGGAAGAGATGTAAGCAACACAACTGGAATGAAGCAGAGAGCGTCATCTTATTTAGCTGAATAAATAACGCTGACATTCGACAATGAATAATCTATAAATGTACAAACTAAGTTACAGACTTGTGATTAAAGTGAACGAGTAACTGAATAATTAAATCCATTACTTTTATGACTAGTTACAAGAGGCTCACAATGGCTACATACCTGCACAATAAGCCGCGTAACAGTAATACAATGGGGCAAACTTGTAGACGTAGTAGTTGTTAGGACAGGCTTTGATCTTGATATTGTGTCTGTAGTAGCAGCAATTGTCATACCACCCGCTTCCTGGCCCGCTCCAGTAGTTGTAATATTTGTGGTGTCCACAGACCTGACGTTCCACTACGCCATCTCCCAGCAGGGGGTGAGAAGAATTTAGCCACAGAGGAATCTGGGTTCCACACCTGTTTACGTCCACACACGTCTCTGGCATCTGGGTGTTGTTCCCATCCAGGAACATACGATACCATCCTTGCCAACTTCTCCAAGCATCACAGTTATCAGCACGGCCGTAGCCTGTTGAGCGCCAGGCGTCATCCAGAACTGAGTACTGGCTACAGGGGTCAGCACAGCGAAAGGAACCATTGACACTGATACAATCCTGGCCTGCTGGGCAAGGTGTACCCTCACACCAAATTTGTGCATAGATTGTTGTGGGACCCTCTGTGGTTGTCGTGGGAGCAGCTGTGGTTGTCGTGGGAGCCTCTGTGGTTGTCGTGGGAGCAGCTGTGGTTGTCGTGGGAGCCTCTGTGGTTGTTGTGGGAGCAGCTGTGGTTGTCGTGGGAGCCTCTGTGGTTGTCGTGGGAGCCTCTGTGGTTGTCGTGGGAGCCTCTGTGGTTGTAGTGGGAGCAGCTGTGGTTGTTGTGGGAGCAGCTGTGGTTGTTGTGGGAACAACAGTGGTCTGATAGGCAGCAGCTGGGGTTGTCGTGGCAGCAGCTGTGGTTTTGAAGATGGGAAGAGATGTAAACAGCACATTTGAGGTGAAGCTGGGTGTGCCATCTAACTTAACAGAATAAATACTGGATATTTTTATTCACAAAGTAAAAAATGGCAAATGATAAATGAATGTACAAACCAGTGAAGGTACAGATTAATGAACACATCAGTGCATGGAAAACATCCAAATATGATTGTAGTATTGGAGCCATTTATCAAAATGATTCGTGTAAAACTTGCGTTGACTTTTTTGTCTTTTGTTCTTATTCTGATCATTATATCGAACAGAGCAAAAAAACATCATCAGTAGGTGTGGCTGAGATTTTGACCAGGTGAATAGGATTTCCCATACCTGGAAAGGCAAATATTATTTCACCACACAGCCTCTAAACAATCGTGACACATACACATTTTAATTGGTCTTTTTTGAGAGTTCATCACAAGACCAATCACTGCGCACAGAAGAGGAGTGGGGGTATGGAGCGCCCCTACTGGTGGACATGTGTAAATGCACCTAATGGAGGAGTAAGTGAAAGCCCCCTACTGGTGGACATGTGTAAATGCACCTAATGGAGGAGTAAGTGAAAGCGTTATTGAATTATTGAATCCAGGATATGAATTAAATTCACATATTTTGTGATGTGATTGGCACTGGGTTAGAACCCATCGAGTTGGTTTTCCTGTTACTATGACTACGGTGGTGGATTTCCAACAGCTAACAACAGTTACCGCAGTAACAGCAGTTACTTTTTTATGACTTAGTTAAAAGAAGTTTGCAATGTCTACATACCAGCACAATAAGCCGAGTAACAAACATTGGATTTGACGAACTTGTAGACATAGTAGTTGCCAGGACAAGCTTTCACGTGGAGTGGATTGGATTTGTAGTAGCAACAGTCATCTACGCCCCACCAGTACTCTTGTTCATAACTCCAGTGTCCACAGACCTCACGTTCCACCACCCCGTCCTCCAGCAGGGGATGAGGGGAAGGGAGCCACAAAGGAACCTGGGTTCCACACCTGTTTACATCCACACACGTCTCTGACATCTGGGTGCTGTTACCATCCAGTAACATACGATACCATCCCTGCCAACTAATCCAAGCATCACAGTTATGGGAAAAACCGTTGTCTGTTGAGCGCCAGGCGTCATCCAGAACTGAGTACTGCTCACAGGGGTCAGCACAGCGAGAAGAACCACCAAAACTGATACAGTCATGGCCTGTAGGGCAAAGTCTGTTCCCACACCAAAACTGCACGGAGGTGGTGGTTGTCATGGAGGTGGTGGTTGTCATGGGAGGGGTGGTTGTCATGGGAGGGGTGGTTGTAGTGTCTTGAAATGTTGGGTTAACATTTAAAACTGGACCAGCAAGGCGTGAGTAATCGGACAAACCCACCCGAACAGACTTGCGGAAACAAAAATAAGAAACTGGTATAGAAATGCGGTAGAGTAAGCAGGACTGAGCAAAACAATCGCTTATTAGTATCATCAGTATATATAGATAGATAATATTTATCCATAACAACCAGCCTTCTAACCGGTCACAGGCAATGACAATACACGCAGTTTTAATATCATTCTGCGCAGCTGCATAAATGAACATAGCGATAACGTGGTACAGATATACTAAAGACAGACCACAGGCTGCGTGCCCGACAGACACACCACAGAGGCTCCCCACGGACATACCACAGCACTAGAGCTCCCACGGAGCAGACCACAGAGGCTACCCCGACCAGACGCACAGAGGCTCCCGCCACGACAAACCACGAGAGGCTCCGCACGACAACGCACAGCTGCGTATAGTAGTATAACAATCGGCTATTATATATATATATATATATATATATATATATATATATATAATAGCGATTGTTTGCAGTCCTTGCTTACTCTACGCATATATATATATATATATATATATATATATATATATATATAGTATATTATATATAAATATATATATATATATATATATCGCGAGAAAGGATTGATAGTTGAAGAACTGACTTCATATATTCTTCATTCTTGCTTGGTTATTTAGTGTTCAGGGAACACAAAACATGAGGGGGGGGGGGGTCATAACCTGTTTTCTGTCAATGTTTTTGTCTTATTCCAAGTTTCATCAGCAATTTTGCTGATTAAGGTTCCAGCAGAAATGCGCTTTCGTTTTGGTCGCGGGCGCACGTCTCTACGTGAATTTCTGGATCACACAAAATCTTAATTCACTCATGTTTCAATTTTAGTTTAAAAGATATGAATTCAAAGCCCACAAATACGTTTGCGTTTGAATTTCGATTTCAAGTATCCAATGCCTTTTAAAATTCAAAACATGTCTTTCTAATAATATTGTAATAAATAACGGTTAGCTGGCACTACAATTTCGTGTAGTCTGCCTCTATAATGAATGTATCTTAGAAAATCCTTCAACAAAATTATGACTTAAAAAAATATGACGGGGCAGTAAATGTTGGTGTTACAGTACATAAACAGATTTACGACCTACCTGATAGTAGGCACAGGAACAACAGCAGGTCCCTTGACATCATCATTACTCGACGCATCATGCAGATCGGAGAAGGGAAGCCTTGAGATGATATAGAAAATAGTTTTAAAAAGAAGGAAAAACGGTTTTTTTTACGTCACAAGTCTATAGGGAGAGTTTCGTCAAAAAATTCGTCAGAAAATTATATTTAACGGACACCTCTCCCTCCTTATTACTAAAAGCACATTTTAAAACAAGCAAAAGGAGGTCTAGGTTAGGTCAACCTTTATTCTGAACTAACAGTCACTGTAACAACGAAAGTCAAAAATTATAGGCTACTGAATGTAAAGAAGAAAAAAAACGCAACACAATGTTAAGCAGAATTCACTAGGAGCCAAAATAATCCAGATTTATTTTACACTACAACAAAAAAATAGGCCTAAAATGGTAATATTTACAAAAACTAATTGTTGAGACTTTGACACATATAGATAGCCTGAGTAGTTGACGGATCTTCGTGAACTCGTTTGACTCAGTGATGCGGATGTAGCAACTGTGCTGCTAGATTTTCAAAATAGACTATCCTGAGGCTTCTCTCCATCAAAGCACCAAGAAACAAATTAAGCGTATTTTACAATTTATCTGAAACATTTAAAAAACGTTTTCAAAGTTGCGAAAAAATGCTTTCGTTTAGGTTAAGATGCAGAGCTTTCCCCCTCTAAATAACAAGTTTCGAGAAATTCACTTTGCGGCATAACATCTATATAGCCTAAACAAATGATCGTGCATTAGCTACATTACATTTCATACATTTAGCGGACGTTTCCATCCAAAACAACGTACAAATATTGCACATCACACAATGACAATACACATTTTAATATCACTTTTGCGACTGCATAAATGAACATAACATAACGTGGTACATACTAAAGACGGCGTTAGCAACAGCTGCGACTAACAGTGTATCTGCCCGCAGGCAACTGTCACTTAAAACCTGTCCTTGTCATTAACATGGCTTTAAAAAATACATTATTATTATTATTATGTTAAAATGAGAAGTATCATCAAAATAGTAATAAGTTACATGGGTCACTTTCGCACATTAAATTAGGCAAAAAGAGTTTGGTTTGGAGGAGGTAAAAAAACCGGTAGTAAAGGTTTGCATCCAGTTTTCTTCTCCAATTTGAGAGTATATTAGTGTGATACGTCTTATTGTTGTTAATGTTTAAACTTGTTTATTTACCATTATTATTATTATTATTATTATTATTGTTGTTGTTGAAAACAGTTACATCAGTAACAGGCTATTGAAAGTGTATGCGTTTCTGCCCGGCTAGACGTGACGTCATACCAAATTCAAAAAGGAGCTGTAATATCTGAATAGAAAACAATCATTTTCGCGTTTTAAGTTTTTAGAAAAACTTCGCTTCATAAAATACGTATCGCAAAAGGGAGCCACAATCATTCATTGTGATCAATGATCACACAGCAATACAGACATGAAATGACGCGTTGAGATGATCGTAAGTACTTACAGGCACCAATGCGTAAACCTCTCTTCTGTCTCCTTGATCAGAGAGACGCCTCAAGATCTTCTTATGTGGTTCAAGACCTCTGATGTCACTTGGGCGGGCTTCTGACTGATCAGAAAGGAACACCCACGTGCTACAGATATGTTCGGTATCAGAGATTCGGTCAGATCTCTAAAATGTAGCAATATTACATTCTTAAAAAAAAAAAAAAAAAGATTCCCAGCACCAGCCTAGCAGGTGCCTGGCAACACATACCCATCCTGTTTGCCTCGTTTATGGGAAGACAGTAATCAGATATGCCAACATCCCCTCACTCATTGGTGACAGATAAGGAGAAGTGCGGGTTTGTGTTGGTACAGTGAGTGGCAGATTGATGACAGTGACAGGCGTTTATTTCTGTGGTGATTGGATAATTGGGGGGGGGGAGAGAGAGAGAGAGAGGGAGAGAGACCGAGAGATAGAGAGAGAGAGGGAGGGAGGGAGGGAGACAGAGAGATAGAGAGAGAGGGAGGGAGAGAGGGAGGGAGACAGAGAGATAGACAGAGAGAGGGAGGGAGACAGAGAGATAGACAGAGAGAGGGAGAGAGGGAGGAGGGAGGAGGGAGGAGGGAGGAGGGAGGGAGAAGCAAGAACAACAGGAAATTATTTTGACCCAGATTCAAACCCGGAAACCTGCGTTAGCTCGAACGAGGAGACTTCATGAATTCTCAGACGTCAGGTGATCCTGACTGACTGAAATGGTGGGCGCACAGTCCCTCTTTATGCAGGATGTATATGTAATAGGTTTGTATCGTATAGGTTATTATGATATAGGTTATTATGATATAGGTTTATATGTGATCATAAGTCATGATATATGTGATCTAAGATGTAACCTTTGGGTCATGACTGAAAGGACAAGATCGCGGATACAAGCGGTCGAATTGAGTTTTCTCCGCAGGGTGGTTGGGCGCTCCCTTAGAGATATGGTGAGGAGCTCGGTCACACCGGAGGAGCTCGGAGTAGAGCCCCTGCTCCTCCACGTCGAGAGGAGCCAGCTGTGGTGGCTCGGGCATCTGTTTTCGGATGCCTCCTGGACGCCTCCCTCGGAGGGGTTCCGGGCATGTCCTACCGGGAGGCCGCCCCGGGGAAGACCCAGGACACGCTGGAAGGACAATGTCACTTGGCTGGCCTGTGAACGCCTCGGTATCCCCACCGGAGGAGCTGGAGGTGGTGTTTGTGGAGAAGGAAGTCTGGCCTCCCTGCTCAGACTGCCGCCCCCGCGACCCGGCCAATAACAGAAAATGGATGGTTTATTATGTAATTAAAGTTGTTTACTGATATAGGGTTAAATGTAAATAGTTTTTATGATATAGGTTATATGTTATAAGTTGGTATGATATAGTTTATATGTAAATAATTGTTATAGTAAGTAGTTTATAATGTTATAAGTTGTTAGATATACGGTATATGTAATAGGTTGTTATAGATATAGGTTTATATGTTAATAGTTGTTATGATCATAGTTTAATGTAATCAGTTATTATGATGTATGTCATGATCCATCCATCCATTGTCTACTGATAATCCCTGGGAGGGATTGCAGTGCTGCTTGTTCCCATGTTGGGGTCATGGCCTTACCCAGTAGCTTTTGGGCCATAGGTGGGGTACCCCCTGGACTGGGCCAGAAAGTCGCAGGCTATATCACAGAGACACAGACAACCATTCACTCACACATCCAGTCTCTGGGGCAATTTCTCAATATACAAATTAACCTATCACATGCAAGTCTTTTGATGGTGGGAGGAAGCCACAGTGCCCAGAGAGAACCCACAGTAACACATGCATACTCTACCAAGAGAACCAACAGTAACACATGCAGACTCCACCCAGAGAAATCACGTGATGTTGGATTTGGCCCAAGAATCAACCCCAAGATCTCCTTCCTGGGAGGCAAGGGCTCTAACTGCACCGCCACCACGAGCCCATGTATGTTTATATGTAATAGTCGTGGCCTAATGGTTAGGGAGTTGGGCTTGTAACCCTCAAGTTGCTGGTTCGATTCTCGCACCGGTAGGAATTGAAGGTGGGGATTGTGAATAAACAGCACTCTCTCAGCCTTCGATACCATGACTGAGGTGCCCTTGAGCAAGGCACCGAACCCCAATTGCATCCCGGGCGCTGGAGCAATAGCTGCCCACTGCTCCGGGTGTATGTTCACTGTGTGCGTGCGGTTGCCCACTACTCACTACTGTGTGTGCACTTGGATGGGTTAAATGCAGAGGTAAAATTTCAAGTATGGGTAGCCATACTTGACAATACATCACTTCACTTCATAATAGGTTATTATGATGTGTGTTTATGAGTTATGGGTTATTATGATAAGGTGTATATTTTATGCAGCACATTACAGTGCTGGGACATTGCCAACTAGTTCACTTAAAGGAAAAGAATGAAACTACACTCATCTAACAAGTTTCTGTGCCAGGTGCACATAACTTTGACTCTTGCATTCCTATTGTGTAATGATCTGTGATTTCCAGTAAAGCTAATCTGATAGTCGGTTGCCAAGGGTAACATAACCACACAACGGCTACGGATGGTGTTACCACAGATTTAAGATTGATTATAATAAAAACAGTTAAGGAAATCTTAATATGTATTTACACACACACACACACACACACACATATATATATATATATATAAACACACATAAACGGTGTGGTTATGTTTAAAAAACGTGTCTGGGGTTGAAATCATCTTCATGAATTGAAATATCTTACCGTGGCGTGAGTGGTACAGAACAGACGGAAGATACAGAACAAGAGATGGAAACATCTAGGTCAGGTAAACACCTCCCCTCCCCTCCCTCCCTCCCCTCCCCTCTCTCCCTCCCTCCCTCCCTCCCCGAAGCTAAACCTTATCATAGCTGCCAGTAATAATCTGATTGTTCGATCAAATCACAAAACGATCCACCAGTCAGTACAGCGACACTAACCAAGGCGGTTTTTGTGCCAAATAAACCATGCATAACTTTCATATTCTCATTGCATGAGTCGCTGTTACCGACTTCTATTGAGTGCTGGCAGTCACGCTACTGATGCTATTAGCTTTTCACAAGTTCACTGTTGCTTGGCATTTTACTTTGCGCACGTACAACCACCCAGATCGGTTTCAAAGTTCCAGAGGGGAATTTATTAGAGGGGGGTATTGGTACAGGAGTATGACAGACAGACAGTGTGAAATATATCAAATCACATGAACCGCACCCACACGATACATCTTTTTTCCTATCATGCTACCATAATCCGACTTCATCGGTTAGGAACATTCGTTCTACGTCATGGCACACACAGGAGTCTCGCAAAACTCTCGCTACGCGGACACCAAGAACCCCACGGTGCCATCTGTCCAAAAAATCTGCTTTTCGAAGCACATCGACAGTCATGATCGAATACTGCGCCCAACAACTTACGCCACATTCGCAAAAAAACTTCGTCTCAGTGCAAGAAAATAACCAAAATGAGACAGAAGAGAAAAACAGAAATCGAAGACAAGTTCCGATTTTCTGCCCAGTTTTTATACGACAACCCGTCTAAATACACCTAGCCTAAAGCGTTCACATGTTGGCCGACATATGCTTTAAGGACTATGAGACAAGGTAACGAGGTTGGGTCATGCTCTCCAAATTGTTGCATGCTCAGGGCCTCATAACCCAGGTGAAAAAAGTACATTCCAGAAGTAACTAATGTGATCAAACGAACTGCTACAATTGAATCTATAACTAAACAATAAGATTATTGCCAAACCGTCTACTCAGTTACAAGAAAACAATACTATCTTCATGAAGTACGTTACTTAAAGATCCATCGCACCAGATGTAACCTGAGTGCCCAACGCTATTTTATGAGACAGCGATTCTCGAAATCCAACTTAACAAATGCGTGTTCCGTTGAATATAATATTATCTACCCTTGCAGCTCTCGAAGAAATATAGTAGTCGACCATTTGATAGAGACAAACACGATGCAATTCATGTCACATCCTGAGGGTATTGACAAGGTGAACAAAAAATAACAGAATTCTAACACTACGTAAAGTCCACCTAAGCCAGATGTATGTGGTTTGTTATCGAGTATATTGCGTCTATCGACGCCCCATTCCCACATCACAAGGCAGTTCGACTGTTCACGTGCTTTCGTCAAACCCAGGCGCTTCTAAAGACCACCATGCCCGTGACCGTTTTCCAGCGATTCCCAACACGCCACGAGATACAGAACGCGAAAACGACGACACGCGAGCGAAAAATTACGACGTGCTTCGCCGCCGTGCACAATACCAGACACCATTCATATTCTTCTCCCGATGACACCACGATCAAAAATATTTCAGAAACTCAAATATATGTGCCACCACAAGAGTACGCCCCGCCAGCGCGAGCGAAAAAAGAAAAACTGCCCGGACCACCAAGAATTCTATGTCACCTAATTCACACCCTCAGATTAAGGAGCGCCTCACCGAACCAGCTGGCAAACCCCACAAATATGTTGCAGCCCACAAAATACTAACTCTATCAGAACGTACCACACTACACTAATCCAACAAAAATTCCCAACCCACACAACCCAACACGAGGCAACCAGACCACTTTCATTGATATATCATTTGAATATAACAACAAAATCCTTCCCATCCCAACTATCAACCGTGCAACCGACAATCCCCACGCTGACACACACCCACTATCGACGTGCCCCCAAAAGAAACAACCAGCCCCTAACGAAGGTAAAGCCCATTTTTATAAACTCCATGCTCATATTTTAGGATTGAAGTGAAGCCTTTTTGACCCACCCTATTCGCTCCACACAACAGTATCCGGAACTGCCACCAGGAACGTCCAACTTCTGCACCATTCTACTAGGCCACACGCCATGCGAACAAAAACCCAATCCAATATTCTGATCAAACGATCACCAAAAACTACCATGCCATGCAAACCAAAAGAATGCCAGTCACGTGACTTAGCGTTTCAGTCTGTCATTTACTGGAAATGTAACGCTCTTCATCGCCAAATGCCAGGAATAAACCTTATTGTCTCCGAAGCCCAGCCCAACATTCCACACACCTGAACGATGAAAAACGTCAATCAACACAATAGCAAGCCTTTTATGTCTTTACTGTAACCACCTGTTATCCGATGCTTCATCTGAACCGCACAAACACCTTCCAGTCATACTGCGTGCACTAGCAGCTTTTAACCATCTCATTAGAGAAAGAATTCATACAGTAAGTTCAATAGAAAATATAGAACGAATGCAACTAATGCTAACAACGATTAGCATTTTGTTCAGTTATACATAAAAACGTTTGCATTAACGGGTTGTTCCGCGATGTATCCTGGTCAACCAGGTGGAGTGTTTTACTGTCTACTGTCTGACAGAGCACCACACCAGTGGAGCGCTTTTGGAAAAGGATTAGGGTTTGGGTTAGGATTAATGTCACTTTATCATAATGTGATCATCTGATGATACACTTGTATTTGATGTCAGGAATGAATCAAAAATTTATTGATTGAAGCGTAATAGTATGATTGATCTGGCTTTTAGTTACAATCGCCCACACAACCTCCGCAAAAACACACCACACACCACCACACACGACACAACTTCCGCAAAAACACACACATACAACAACACACAACCCCCTTTGGAAACTAACAGTACACACACACACACACACATTGCACACTGCAAACACACACACAGCACACACACACATGCAACACTCAAGCAAACACCACACATACACATCCCCTTGGAATTAAGACACACACAAACACACACACACTAACAACCATGCACCCAAATCCAGAACACACACATACACACCCATACATGTCTCCCATGAGTGAATTGAAAAGTTATGTACTGTTCACTTGACACCAAACACCCAAAACCTGCTTGACCAGAATCGATGAATTGTTTGGTGTCAAGACATTAAAACAAGCCCTTTAATTCCTCGTCTACACCCTGACAATAGCTGCATAAATACTTTCACTTTAGAAAATAAACAAAACTTTTGTCCAGATTCTTTTGACTTGGCTTTCTGGGTTTTGTCTTGTGATGTAAAAGAGCAGGATATAGCAGCATTATATGTAGTAAGCGTATATGCAGTAATTAGTAATAAGTAAGAACAGCCTTTCCTTGTTTGTTAATACAAGAACATACAAAAGTGAAGTGAAGTATTGGCAAGTATGGTTACCCATACTCGAAATTTACCTCTGCATTTAACCCATCCAAGTGCACACACAGCAGTGAGTAGTGGGCAACCGCACGCACACACAGTGAACATACACCTGGAGCAGTGGGCAGCTACTGCTCCAGCGCCCGCGCGAAGCAATTGGGGTTTCGGTGCCTTGCTCAAGGGTACCTCAGTCATGGTATTGAAAGCAGAGAGAGTGCTGTTTATTTCACGATCCCCACTGTCAATTCCTGCCGCGTGCGAGAATCAAAACCAGAACTTGCAGGTTACAAGCCTGACCCCCTAAACCATTAGGCCACGACTTCCGCAAAAGGCTTTAGCCCGAACAGTATTCATGACATCAACTCTGGAAATCAGCCTAATTTCTGTGTCGTTCACAATTGCCAATGTCTGACGACTTTCAACAATTCAGACACATTTACATTTATTAAATAATAAGTCAGAATTCAAGAAACATAAAAAAACACTTGTAAACCCTAGGAATATTTTCCAACATGGCAGTGCAATGAGACAAGTACATTTTCATAATACAGAGATCTTCCAAAGGTCAAACAATTAAACATCCCAGTTAAGATAAGACAAGAAATAGTATGTTGTAGTGACCATGATTGTAGTTTCATATCGTTCTAGAAATCAGAAGAAGGACGCGTGACATCATCGGATCACTCTAGGCTCCCTGAAAGATCAGAGATCAAACACATTCTTACATTAGAAACCTTCACTGTGACATCATCATGATCGACTGATCCAGAGGCAGCTGAAGCCCATACTCACAGGTGATTGGTCCGATGGTCAGCGGCTTGAGATGGAGGGAGTCAGAGACAGACGGGGCAGTTCTTCTAGAGCAACTGGAGAGAGAAGACAGCGGGAGAAAGAAAGTCGGGAGGAGAGAGACAAGATCAGAGAGACCAGAGGATGGAACAGAGAAAGGTACAAGAACGAAACAAGTTCAACGAAATGGAAAGGGGCAGAGATTTAATAAGCAAAGTACAAGTTATTGCAGTACAGTTGTATAGAGATCAGAAACGACCACAGTAGGGACCTAAAGAAACCCTCAGAGGAGTAAGTAGAGAGAGCCTAGATAGGCTACCGCAGGGGCGCAAGGTCGCACCTGGCGATGTTTGCCGGCCGCTGCACATAGGAGTTAGGAGCGATCATGTGGTGCACGGGCTCATGCTGCCGTCAAGCAGATCGTAGGGACGATAGAAACGGAAACAACACCAGTTCACTTTGCACAGATTCTGTATTACTCATAGCGCTAGTGATCTAGTAACCGTAGTCTTGATGGAGATGTGCAGCTACAGGGTGACCATGTGGTGCAGAGAGGCGTGCGCAGCCAGGGGATGACAGCTGTACCTGCAGGACTCCCTTCTCAGAGCGCGTGAACAGAATGTTGCGGGAGTTGTCTATGGCGATCTGCACAATGGGATCTGAGGAGGATGACAACAAACAACAAGGACGTGATTACAGTCTGAGGACTGGGACAGGGTAGAGGGACTGGGGTAGGGTAGAGGGACTGGGTAGAGGGACAGGGTAGAGGGACAGGGGTAGAGGGACTGTTATAGAGGGACTGGTGTAGAGGGACAGGGGTAGGGTAGAAGGACTGGGTAGGGTAGAGGGACAGGGTAGAAGGACTGGGACAGGGTAGAGGGACTGGGGTAGGTAAAGGGGATGG
>BROE01000002.1:891252-926952 GCA_036571765.1 Plecoglossus altivelis
CTACTGTCTGACAGAGCACCACACCAGTGGAGCGCTTTTGGAAAAGGATTAGGGTTTGGGTTTAGGATTAATGTCACTTTATCATAATGTGATCATCTGATGATACACTCGTATTTGATGTCAGGAATGAATCAAAAATTTATTGATTGAAGCGTAATAGTATGATTGATCTGGCCTTTAGTTACAATCGCCCACACAACCTCCGCAAAAACACACAGCACACACACACACACACAACTTCGAAAAAAACACACACATACACAACACACAACCCCCTTGGAACAAAAAATAGACGTACAACACACACACACACATTTGCAAACACTGGCAACACACACACCACAACACACACACATTGCAAACACTGCAAACACACACATACACATCCCCTTGGAATTAAGACACACACAAACACACACACACTAGACAACACCATGCAGCATATCCAGAACCAACACATACACACCCATACATGTCTCCCATGAGTGAATTGAAAAGTTATGTACTGTTCACTTGACACCAAACACCCAAAACCTGCTTGGCCAGAATCGATGAATTGTTTGGTGTCAAGACATTAAAACAAGCCCTTTAATTCCTCGTCTACACCCTGACAATAGCTGCATAAATACTTTCACTTTAGAAAATAAACAAAACTTTTGTCCAGATTCTTTTGACTTGGCTTTCTGGGTTTTGTCTTGTGATGTAAAAGAGCAGGATATAGCAGCATTATATGTAGTAAGCGTATATGCAGTAATTAGTAATAAGTAAGAACAGCCTTTCCTTGTTTGTTATACAAGAACATAACAAAAGTGAAGTGAATTGACGTATTGTCAAGTATGGAGTTCCATACTTGAAATTAACCCTTTGCATTTAACCCATCTAAGTGCATACACAGCAGTGAGTAGTGGGCAACCGCACGCACACACAGTGAACATACACTGGAGCAGTGGGCAGCTACTGCTCCAGTGCCCGGGAAGCAATTGGGGGGTTCGGTGCCTTTCTCAAGGGCACATCAGTCATGGTAATGAAGGCAGAGAGAGTGCTGATTGTTCACAATCCCCACCTTAAATTCCTGCCGGTGCGAGAATCAAACCAGCAATTTGCAGGTTACAAGCCTGACTTCCTAACCATTAGGCCACGACTTCCCAAAAGGCTTTAGCCCGGAAGTATCATGACATCAACTCTGGAAATCAGCCTAATTTCTGTGTCGTTCACAATTGCCAATGTCTGACGACTTTCAACAATTCAGACACATTTACATTTATTAAATAATAAGTCAGAATTCAAGAAACATAAAAAAACACTTGTAAACCCTAGGAATATTTTCCAACATGGCAGTGCAATGAGACAAGTACATTTTCATAATACAGAGATCTTCCAAAGGTCAAACAATTAAACATCCCAGTTAAGATAAGACAAGAAATAGTATGTTGTAGTGACCATGATTGTAGTTTCATATCGTTCTAGAAATCAGAAGAAGGACGCGTGACATCATCGGATCACTCTAGGCTCCCTGAAAGATCAGAGATCAAACACATTCTTACATTAGAAACCTTCACTGTGACATCATCATGATCGACTGATCCAGAGGCAGCTGAAGCTCATACTCACAGGTGATTGGTCCGATGGTCAGGGGCTTGAGATGGAGGGAGTCAGAGACAGAGCGGGCCGTCCTTCTAGAGCACACCTGGAGAGAGAGACCAGGGAGAACAGAGAAAGTCAGGAGGGAGAGACCAGATTCAGAGAGACCAGAGAGAACAGAGAAAGTCAGAGAACGAAAAATTCAAAAGAAATTGAAAAGGGAGAGATTTGAAAACAAGACAAATCAGACAGTTTTAAGACCGAGAGGCCAAGAAACCAGAGGCAGAGAGACCAGGTAGGGGTGGGAGGACTCACAGGAGTGCAGGTGGAGTTCCTGTGGTCACACAGGTGGAGGCTGCAGTGCAGGTAGACATCCTTGTAGTCCCCCTGGAACAGGAACAGCAGCGCAGAGAAGCGAGCCTGGAGAGACAAGCCACTCTCCTCCACAGTCACCTGGCGACGGTCGCTAGGGCACCTGGAGATATGATGAGTATGTGTAAGACACAAACAAGACACATATGCAAACACATCTCATTATCGAAGCTAACATACTTGTTCTGGATGAGGAAGTATTTCAAGAGGTCATAGGGATCAGAGGAGTGGGTGGCATAACAGTTCTCGAGAACAGCCACAAAGGCCTCAGAGTCTGTCTCTTCAACAGACACGCCCATGTGTAGGATGGAGCCCAGGGGCAGAATGACCGGGCCTGCAGAGTAAGGAGCTGTGTAGTTGGCATCACGGAACAGAGACATGGAGGCCCTGGCCTTGGGACCTTGCCCAGACAGCCTGATAAGATATAATGAAAACAGAAAAAACATGTCCAAAGTAGTGTGTTGTAAATGAGAGAGAGAGGGGTGTAGCAGGAGAGAGACAGTGTGTGAGAGAGAGTGTGTGTATGCGAAGAGAGAGAGAGAGAGAGTGGACAAAGAAAGACAGAGAGAAAGAAACAGAAATAGAGAGAGAGAGAGGTAGGGTATGAAGAGAGAGAGAGAGAGAGAAAGAAGAGAGAGTGTGTGTGAGAAAGAGAGTGTATGCGTGTGTGAGAGAGAGAGAGTGTGTGGATGAGAGAGAGGAAGAAGATATTATTGTGTGTGTGGTGTATGAAAGAGAGTGTGTTTGTGTGTAGGAGAGTGTGTGTAAGAGAGAGTGAGATGTTGTTGTGTATGTATGAGAGTAGGGAGACTGAGTGTGTGAGAGAGAGCAAAAGAGAGGAGAGAGAATGTGTGTGTATGAGAGAGTGTGTGATAATGTACGTGAGAGTGAGTGTGTGTATTTTGTAGTGTGTCGTCAGTGTGTGTTTGTGGTGTATTAACCTAACAGGTATGGTACGATCAAATCCGGGCCAGTCTCTAATAAATTGAGAAAGAATTAAAAAGAAAAAAGGTGAACGTACTAGTCTTATCAATTAAATAAATACATTTGAGCAACATATTAACAATTTACCAAAAGAAACAAACAAATGATTAATTTCTTCAGGTGAAATGAAGATTTGAAGATTTATGTTTACATTTTAAATTAATTAAACAAAGTGCATTTGAAGGAAAGGCATTTTACTAACTATTCATCCGTTCACACTCACCCTCGCAAAGCACTCCTGCATCGTTCACATGATTACAATTGTGTGTGCCGAATGGCAGATGGCTGCAGTTTGCCAGGGACGGCTCCGACCCTGAACACCTGACCTCCTCCAGCCAGATGGGCCCGCTACTCAGGGTGAATCTGTTACTGGTGAGGGTAGACAGGGCATTGCCACAGCCCAGCTGCCTGCACACCACCTGGGCCTGGCTCAGGTCCCAGATGTCATCACACACCGTCCCCCATTGGCCCTGGTGGAAGATCTCCACTCTGCCAGAGCATGAACTGTACCCCTCAGACAGACGTAACTCCCCCTCCACTCCGTGATGAGGTGATGGAGTGAGAGGGAGGTGGGTGAGGAGGAGAGAGATGGGTGTGGAAAGAGAGCAGAGATACAAGAGAGCAGACAGACAGGAGAGAGACAAGAGAGAGAGGGGGGGAGAGTGATGGAGAGAGATGTGTGGAGGTGATAAGAAGGAGAGTGGTGGAGGTGATTATGGAGAGGGGTGGAGGAGGATACTGAAAGGAAGGTGGAGTGGAGGTGATAGGTGGAGAGGTGGTGTGGAAGGTATGTGGAGAGGGGATGGAGTGAGTGGGTAGAATGGTGGGTGGTGGAAGGTACGGAGAGAGATGTGTGTGGAGGTGATGGGAGAGAGGTTGGGTGTGGAGGTGACTGTGGAGAAGGTGCAGGTAGTGGGTCGGGAGGAGAGATGGAGGTAATAGGAGGTGATGAAGAAGTGGGTGGGGAGGTGAGAGGTGAGAGAGTGGGAGTGTGGAGTTTACGGAAGGAGAGGGGGTAATGTGAGGAGGTGATGAGAGGAGAAGGTGGGTGTGGAGTGATGGAGAGAGGTGTCATGAGTGGAGTTAGAGGAAGATATGGTGGGTTTGGAGGTGGAGTTAGAGGGAAATGTTGTGGGTCTGGAGGTGGAGCTAGAGGGAGATGTGATGAAGGTGGAGTTAGAGGGAGATGTCGTGGGTCTGGAGGTGGAGTTAGAAGAAGATGGGGTGGAGGTGGAGTTAGAGGGAAATGTTGTGGGTCTGGAGGTGGAGCTAGAGGGAGATGTGATGAAGGTGGAGTTAGAGGGAGATGTGATGGAGGTGGAGTTAGAGAGAGATGTTGTGGGATCTGGAGGGAGAGAGAGGGAGATGTGATGAAGGGGGAGTTAGAGGGAGATGTGATGATGGTGGAGTTAGAGGGAGATGTGATGATGGTGGAGTTAGAGGGAGATGTGATGATGGTGGAGTTAGAGGGAGATGTGATGATGGTGGAGTTAGAGGGAGATGTGATGATGGTGGAGTTAGAGGGAGATGTGATGATGGTGGAGTTAGAGGGAGATGTGATGATGGTGGAGTTAGAGGGAGATGTGATGATGGTGGAGTTAGAGGGAGATGTGATGATGGTGGAGTTAGAGGGAGATGTGATGATGGTGGAGTTAGAGGGAGATGTGATGATGGTGGAGTTAGAGGGAGATGTGATGATGGTGGAGTTAGAGGGAGATGTGATGATGGTGGAGTTAGAGGGAGATGTGATGATGGTGGAGTTAGAGGGAGATGTGATGATGGTGGAGTTAGAGGGAGATGTGATGGGTCCGTAGGTGGAGTTAGAGGAAGATATGGTGGGTTTGGAGGTGGAGTTAGAGGGAGGTGTGATGGAGGTGGAGTTAGAGGAAGATGTGATGAAGGTGGAGTTAGAGGGAGATGTTGTGGGTCTGAAGGTGGAGTTAGAGGGAGATATTGCATGGAAGTGAGTTAAGGAGAATGTCGTGGTCTGGAAGGTGGAGTAGAGGGAGATGTTGAATGGAGGTAGATTAGAGAAGCGAATAAAACAGAAGGGAGATGTGTATGGTCTGGAGTGGAGTAGAAGGAAGATGTGGATGAGGTGGAGTTAGAAGGGAGATGTTGTGGGTCGAGAGTGGAGTTAGAGGGAGATGTGATGATGGTGGAGTTAGAGGGAGATGTGATGATGGTGGAGTTAGAGGGAGATGTGATGATGGTGGAGTTAGAGGGAGATGTGATGGAGGTGGAGTTAGAGGGAGATGTGATGGGTCTGGAGGTGGAGTTAGAGGGAGATGTGATGATGGTGGAGTTAGAGGGAGATGTGATGATGGTGGAGTTAGAGGGAGATGTTGTGGGTCTGGAGGTGGAGTTGGAGGGAGATGTGATGAAGGTGGAGTTAGAGGGAGATGTGATGATGGTGGAGTTAGAGGGAGATGTGATGATGGTGGAGTTAGAGGGAGATGTGATGGGTCCGTAGGTGGAGTTAGAGGAAGATGTGATGAAGGTGGAGTTAGAGGGAGATGTCGTGGGTCTGGAGGTCGAGTTAGAGGGAGATGTTGTGGGTCTGGAGGTGGAGTTAGAGGGAGATGTTGTGGGTCTGGAGGTGGAGTTAGAGGGAGATGTGATGAAGGTGGAGTTAGAGGGAGTAATGTGTGGGTCTGGAGTGGAAGTAGAGAGGACAGGAGGGAGGTTGGAGGGGAGAGGAGAGGAGGGGGAGGGTGGAGGTGGAGGTGGATGTGCTGGGTCTGGAAGTGGGTGTGCTGGGTATAGAGGTGGATGTGGATGTGCTGGGTCTGGAAGTGGGTGTGCTGGGTATAGAGGTGGATGTGGATGTGCTGGGTCTGGAAGTGGGTGTGCTGGGTATAGAGGTGGATGTGGATGTGCTGGGTCTGGAAGTGGGTGTGCTGGGTATAGAGGTGGATGTGGATGTGCTGGGTCTGGAAGTGGGTGTGCTGGGTATAGAGGTGGATGTGGATGTGCTGGGTCTGGAAGTGGGTGTGCTGGGTATAGAGGTGGATGTGGATGTGCTGGGTCTGGAAGTGGGTGTGCTGGGTATAGAGGTGGATGTGGATGTGCTGGGTCTGGAAGTGGGTGTGCTGGGTATAGAGGTGGATGTGGATGTGCTGGGTCTGGAAGTGGGTGTGCTGGGTATAGAGGTGGATGTGGATGTGCTGGGTCTGGAAGTGGGTGTGCTGGGTATAGAGGTGGATGTGGATGTGCTGGGTCTGGAAGTGGGTGTGCTGGGTATAGAGGTGGAGGTGGGTGCACTGGGTCTGGAAGTGGATGTGCCGGGTATAGAGGTGGAGGTGGATGTGCTGGGTATAGAGGTGGGATGTGCTGGTTATAGAGGTGAATGTGCTGGGTAAAGAGGTGGAGGTGGATGTGCTGGGTATTGAGGTGGAGGTGGATGTGCTGGGTCTGGAAGTGGGTGTGCTGGGTATAGAGGTGGATGTGGATGTGCTGGGTCTGGAAGTGGGTGTGCTGGGTATAGAGGTGGATGTGGATGTGCTGGGTCTGGAAGTGGGTGTGCTGGGTATAGAGGTGGATGTGGATGTGCTGGGTCTGGAAGTGGGTGTGCTGGGTATAGAGGTGGATGTGGATGTGCTGGGTCTGGAAGTGGGTGTGCTGGGTATAGAGGTGGATGTGGATGTGCTGGGTCTGGAAGTGGGTGTGCTGGGTATAGAGGTGGATGTGGATGTGCTGGGTCTGGAAGTGGGTGTGCTGGGTATAGAGGTGGTGGTGGATGTGCTGGGTATTGAGGTGGAGGTGGATGTGCTGGGTCTGGAAGTGGATGCGCTGGGCATAGAGGTGGAGGTGGATGTACTGGGTATAGAGGCGGAGGTGGATGTGCTGGGTATAGAGGCGGAGGTGGATGTGCTGGGTATAGAGGCGGAGGTGGATGTGCTGGGTATAGAGGCGGAGGTGGAATACAATGATGCTGGTCTGGAGTGGATTGTCGCATAAGGTAATATAGAGGTGGAGGGTGGATGTAGACTCATGGATAACATATAAGAGAACTAAGTAAGGAATAGATATATATTTTTTGTTGGTGGTAGTTGGGATTAGAGTTATATTATTCTGTATATTTTTATATAGTTGAATAAAAATAAAATAGAGATGGAAAGGTATATAAGACTCATAAGAATATATTATAGAGGATTGTGGAGTGCTGAGTCTGGAAAGTGATGCAGCCGGGCTTAGAGGTGGAGTGGTAATGTTGAGCGGTATATATGAGGTGGAGAGGATGTGCTGGTCGTGTGAAGTGGATAGTTGCTGGGTAAACAGGGTGGATGTGGATTTTGTGGGTGGCGTTGGGTCGGAAGTGAGGATGGCTAGGATTAATAGAGGTGAGAGGTGGAAGTGACTGGTATAAGATGAGTAGGATGATAGCTGGGATGACTTGGAAGAGTGGATAGTGCTGGATATACAAAAGGTGCGAATAAATGTAACATTGGGGTATTAAGAAAGAGGGTAGAGATGAATGTGCTGGGAGTAAAGAGAGTCGAAACGATGTAGCTAAGGGGGTATATTATGGGACGCTGTGATGAGTGGATGATTGCTGGGAGTACTTGAAGGTGGAGGTGGATGTTTCTGGGATCATGGAAGTGGATGTGAAACTGAGAGTAAGAGGTGGAAGGTGGATGTGCTAGGGTTCTGGAAGGGAATGTAGCTCAGGATAGTAAAAGGTAGAGGTGGATTAGTGCTGGGTATTAGAGTGGATGTGCTGGGTCATGCGAAGTGGATGTGCTGTAATACACATATGAGGTGGAATTACTGGGTGATAGGTCGAGGTTTTGAATGTGCTAGGAAGTAATTAGTAGGTGGATGGCTGGTTATAGAGGTGATGGTGGATGTTGGGTATGGAGGGGAGTGGAGGTGCTGTCTGGAAATGGAGTGCTGAGGTATACGAGGTGGAGGTGATGTGCGTCTGGAAGTGGAATGTGTCTAGGTGAGAGAGGTGGATGTGCTGGGTATGGAAGTGGATGTGCTGGGTATAGAGGCGGAGGTGGATGTGCTGGGTATAGAGGCGGAGGTGGATGTGCTGGGTATAGAGGCGGAGGTGGATGTGCTGGGTATAGAGGCGGAGGTGGATGTGCTGGGTATAGAGGCGGAGGTGGATGTGCTGGGTATAGAGGCGGAGGTGGATGTGCTGGGTATAGAGGCGGAGGTGGATGTGCTGGGTATAGAGGCGGAGGTGGATGTGCTGGGTATAGAGGCGGAGGTGGATGTGCTGGGTATAGAGGCGGAGGTGGATGTGCTGGGTATAGAGGCGGAGGTGGATGTGCTGGGTATAGAGGCGGAGGTGGATGTGCTGGGTATAGAGGCGGAGGTGGATGTGCTGGGTATAGAGGCGGAGGTGGATGTGCTGGGTATAGAGGCGGAGGTGGATGTTGAGGTGTTGGAATGTAGGTGTGCTATGATATAGAGGTAGGTAGAGGGTAGATGTAGTGTTAAAAGAGGGTGAACGAATGTGCGGTGGGGCTATATAGAGGTGGAGGGTGGGAGCTGTGCTGAGTTCTGGAAGTGAGATGAGCGCTGGGTTACAAATGAGGTGGAAGGGTTGCTGGAGTAGTATGAGTAAGTGATTAGGTGAGATGATGCTGGGTTATAATAGGGAGGTGGATTGCGAGAGACTGGAGAAGGGTGTTAGTGTGCCTGGTAAAAGAGGGGAGGTAGGAATAGTCGAGGGGATTGTGAGAAGGTGAAGGTGGATGATGCGGGATTCTTATAGAAGGGTGAGGAGGTGTTCTGGGATAATTAGAGGTGTGAGAGGTGGATGTGCTTGGGTCTGCGAAAGTGGAGTGTGCGTGGCTATAAGAGGTGGAGGATGGGAAGTCCACAGGATAGTGGATGAGTGACGCTGTGACCAACTGGGGGAGGAAAGACAGCTATGAACACAGTAAGATATAGTTGTAAACGTATCGAGCAAGAAGTATGAATTGACAATGTGAAATCATGATACTGGTCAGATATCTAAGCAGGTAATGTGAGTTACGTACAGTTGATTAATAAAGATCAAGGTTAAGCTAACAATGTTTTTAGAACGTCTAAAGGCTCTTAATTGACGAAAAGTGTGGAGAAATCTGTTTATCAAATGGCTAAATTTCAGGTGAAACGACACTTATTATAAAAGTGTATTCATAGGCAGGGGATGCAATTTGAGCAAAGGAGAGTATTACTTATAAAAAAGTTTTGAAAGAATTCAAATCAAAATAACCCCGTCCACCCTAATAAACCACTCCTTCACAACAAATGACCCAGACTATTCCTTAGAGATATGTAGGTAAGGCAAGTATCCAATCCAATCACTGCATTCTGCCGGAGCACTATTACATCATTAATGCAGGTCCAATCATGATTATTCGTTATTTTTATTACATTCCTGCGTGGCCCAAAGATATCAGATATCATTTCAGTGTCAAACCTTTGAATTTACTGACAGATATCAGGAAGTGAATATATTTACAGCAAACAATTAAAAAGTGTTTCTCGACAATAATACTTACCCTGCCTTTAATGAACCAGCCAACAATCTCCCCTACTCACCTTCACAGACAACGCCAGCCTCTTCACCTGGACTACAGTCATGGGAACCGAAGCCACGTTGGTTGCAGTCTATCAGCAGGGACTCCAACCCTGAGCACCTGACGTCATCCATCCAGATGGGTCCTCTGCCCGGGCCAAAGTAACCTTGGATGGGGGCAGAGAGGGCTTGGCCACAGCCCACCTGTCTGCACACCACCTGGGCGTGGTTCAGGTCCCAGATATCGTCGCACACCGTCCCCCACTGGCCCCGGTGGAAGATCTCAACTCGGCCAGAGCAGATGCTGTTCTCCCCAGCTAGACGCACATCTCCTTCCCTGGCGGTGACGTTGGAGGGCTCCAGCGAGGGGATGACGAGGTCACCGGTGCCAGTAGTTGGAGACGGTGTTGTGAAGATGGACACTGCTTGAGTAACTTGAGAAGAAGGTGACATGCGCGTGTTTAAGGAGCTGTGTATAAAGTGTTCATACTGAACGTATAGGACGAAAGGAATACCATAGATAAGAATAATATAAAAATAAATTTATTATTTATTATTATTAATAATAATAAATAATAAAGATAGATAGATAAAAGTGTGAAAGCAAATTAATTTATGAAACCATTGACACTGACCTTCACAGACCACCCCTGCGTCTTCATGATGGGTACAGTTGTGGGGTCCGAAGCCCTGGTGACTGCAATCCATCAGGGAGGACTCCCACCCAGAACACCCCACACCATCCAGCCAGATGGGCCCGCTGCCCTCTTCGAAGCTGGACCTGGTGGGGGCAGACAGGGCACGGCCGCAGCCCAGCTGACGGCACACCACCTGGGCATGGCCCAGACCCCAGTTGTGATGACACACCGTACCCCACTGGTCCTGGTGGAAGATCTCCACTCTGCCAGAGCAGGCGTTTTCAGGGTAACCGTTGGCCAATCTCAGAGGAGCACTGGCTATAACAGGAAATACAATCCCGAGTCATGACTACAAATGGAATACGAACGCTTCCTATTAGCTAAAAGATTTTATTGGTGAATAATTAAATTCAGACCCTTCAAATCACACCAAAAAAAAAACCTTGATCACTAAGAATTCACTCATTCACACTCACCCTCACAGACGACCCCGGCGTCTTCTCCGTGCCAGCAGTTGTGGGCACCGAAAGCTGGGTGCTGGCATTCTGCCAGGGAGGGCTCGGTCCCTGTGCAGCCAACATCGTCCAACCAGATCGCTCCGTTTCCCTGGCCGAATTTACCGTGGGTGATGGGTAATACCGCATGGCCGCAGCCCAGCTGTCTGCACACCACCTGGGCGTCCGACAACTCCCAGAAGTCATCGCACACCGTCCCCCACTGCCCCTGGTGGAAGATCTCCACTCTGCCAGAGCAGGCGTTGTCAGGGTAACCGTTGACCAATCTCAGAGTAGAATCTGCTGTAATTAAATATGTATTGGATGTTTCAAAGAATTGTGGACATGTTTTTTTTGTGGTACCTTTTCATAATTAAACATGATAAAGATCGTTTTATATCTGGAATACACCAAGATCATTTCGTGTGTTAGGAACCCATTGTTTTTACGCTACAGTGAACACACGCTTGTGTATGACACTGCTTTGGGTATTGCACAGGTGTATTTTTGTCTATATTTATGTGTATCTAATGACGAAATATGGAGCCTTTAATGAGAACTGTCTTGTCACTGCACAGCCTACCTGAGGTGATTCCACCAACAGCCTGTATGGACAGGAACATCAGCAGACTCTCTGACATCATCATTACCCGCCGCATCCTTCAGATTTGTCGTTACCCTAACACGATGCCTTGCGTTAATACATGTTGGTTTGATATACTGATGTTAAGAATGCCATTGTAGATGTTCAACACTACCAGTCAAACGTGTCCACGTTTGGACACAAACGTTTGACTGGTAGTGTTTAATGTGTTCAATGAAATTAAATAAAGATATTGAAAAAATGGAAACGTTGAGAAAGTAGGACAGACTGATTGGCTGAATGATATGCGATGCATACAACTACATTTAGTCTGTAACACGGTGCAATTAGAACAACATTTGGGGGCCCTTTGAAAAATTACATCCTTTAGATCATAACGTCTGCTTTTCTGACATAGGTCATCCAACAGCATAAGTCTATCCTCTTGTGTCGATAAAATTGAAATTGGCACCGGATTGCACCATGACTGGTGACGTGGGTAAAAAAAGTTTTAAAAAAAAGATGTGATGTTTTTGTGGCACGCGATCAGGCTGGCACAATCACGTGTTACAATACTTAGAAAAGAGTACAAAACGGAACTTTCCATGCATAGTATATCATAGCAAAGGCAATCTATAAGCAAATAAATTAGAGACAGCTTGGCCCTCACGCAGTATAGAGCACACTGCTGAGACAAGGACCGTAATACATTTGTGTTAAATACCACCGTAAGACCAACACCAATTTAGTTCACTCGTTCATACCTTTTCGTTCGTTGTTTCAGCTGTCAGAAGGTGTTCCTGACGATCCATTGTGTCGTACTTCTTAGCAAGAATTGAGCTGAAAGTGTGTAAGTAATCCATGAGAAATATAGCCAAGTCTGAATATATAAAATATATCTAAAGTTGACAGAAAATCTCATTCGCTTCCGCTGTAAATTAGATGGCCTGATGTTTGATTCTACCGTTTTAATATTGTCATTATTCGTTACGACTGCCCGGAATTGGGTCGAAATAGATTTAACCGGGAGCTGTGCACCTACACTGCATAGCGATGGCTTGTGTGTTTTTATTTAATATGTTTATTTTTTGTGTCCTATGACTCCGAAGCTGTTGGATTTATGTCTGTCTGAAAATGTAGGTTATACTGTATGTATTTAACTGTACAATAATAATAACAACAATATCCCAATATTACGAATAATACTACTAATAACGGTTACGCTATTAATAGGCTGATAAGGAACACTAACAAACACATTTTCGTTTAAAATAACTAGTCAAATATTAACAAGGTGACGGTGGAATAACATTATACCAGACAACAATACGCTCAAACAAGACATGGTTTATTTACAGAGTGAAAAGAAAAAGCTTGAAAATTTGGAAAAGCTTGATAAACTAACTAGCCACGTAGCTAGTTGATGCATATTTTTGACTTCTGCCCTGAAGCCTACATATAATTATAAAGCCTACATTTAATACATGCCGATAGGCCTACACTTTGAGTGTTCTATGACAGGTCTAAATGTTTGTATGACTTTCTGAGACGTTTCAACAAGTTTTCCGCTTTCTCGCAACACCTTGTATATCTCTCGCTAAAAAAGTCACCTTAAGAAGATCTTGTTACGCTAACTTACACTTTAAGGATAAAGCATCGGCATAAGAGGGTACATTTTCTGCTAAGTTAAGAAGTGTCTTGAGTTAAATGCCCCCTACCAGCCAATTAGAGACCTGTCAATCAACCAGCACCGCGAACACAGATAGCCTACTTACATGCCATCTATTAGGTCTTGGAGTTTCCAGGAGAAAATAAACGGATACCGCCGGATACCTGTTCATGTATGCCCAGGGGCGTGACTTCTGGAAGATACACACCTGTGCTTCGAGGTGGTGCGTAGATGCACGTTCCTTCCGTCAGGTATAAATGTATTTCGCCGATGAAGTAATATCGCCATGTCACCCTTAATGTTTTTAGATGAAAAACATGGGAAAAAACCCCTCACCGATAGTCGCAACCCGGCAGCCGCAAGAGAACAGTCTACCGGTTGCTTTCGCTCAAATGCCCTGCTACCCTAAGTTAGACCAGAGAAGAAATCTTCAAAACAGACACTTACGCTGCCAGGCCAGTATCATAAACTGTAGCTAAATCACAAGCGATAAACTGTAGCTAAATCACAAGCGATAAACTGTAGCTAAATCACAAGCGATAAACTGTCGCTAAATCACAAGCGATAAACTGTAGCTAAATCACAAGCGATAAACTGTAGCTAAATCACAAGCGATAAACTGTAACTAAATCACAAGCGATAAACTGTCGCTAAATCACAAGCGATAAACTGTAGCTAAATCACAAACGATAAATCTTGAAGATTTAGCCAATTACAATGAATAACCCCGTCAGTGTTGCTATTTTAGCCGCTCTGATTCTAGATTCTGCAACTTTAGACACAACCATGGCAACTTTTATGAGCTGACCGGGTTGAAAAAATCAAAAATAAATAATAAGTTTGTTTTAAAATCGTGAGTAAATGAGTGGAAAAGGTATGTTTTTTTGTTTTGTTTTGACTTAGGAGCGTTGAGTTATTTCAGAACTTTCAGAACCAGTCAGCAACTTGTTCCACGTTGATTAAATTGACTAAAGACTGACATCTAGTGTAAACATTGAGATTCCCTTTCAAGTAGAAAGAAATGTTGTTTGGACAAATTTTGAATAATGACACTGACACAACATTAAAACAGTATCAGTTGCTGTTTGGTATTTTTATAGATGGTTGTAAAATATGGTTAAATAAACAGTTCCTTTATTAAAAGTATATTTTATTTCTTATAGTGCAATACATTATTAATGTATTTATCAGAGACTAACATCTGCCAGCCTTGATCATTTCAGGAAACAGTTCCCTCTTTGGTTGGTTACAGATACATGATTGATACAAAGGAAAGCTATCACATTTTTTACATATACATTTATTAGGTTAGTATAGAGATTACTATGTGTATTAGAGGTTAAGCATACTACATTGTATATTATTTTGTGTACTTATGAGTTGATTAATATTTCAACTCATCGTATGTGTAATCTATGTTCAGAGCACTATATTATGTTATGCTTCTATATTAGGTTGCTTTAAATTGTCTTGTTACAATCGTAGTGTCCAGTCTGATTAAGTGGTGTACCCTGTATCTGACGATCTCTATCCATGTAAATAATGACCAAACAGAAAGTGCAAATCTTCAGGAACTCTAACTTGCTCTACGTTTTTAAATTATAGCGACTTTATTATATAGTTATTTATATGCAGGTGATTTGTCATCATTTCCATAGTTTAAAGTTTTTAAAAGACAGGAAACAGGAGTGAGCCTGAGCTGGTTGCCATAGGGATGGTCATGAAGCTGTGTGACTTCATCAGCTCACTCCAGACTCCAGCCAACTGGAGGTCAGAGGTCAGGGTCAAACACAGTGTTACCAAGGAGCCTGTTACTACGACAACATCACGACTCATCATGGCTGTGGTTTATACTCACAGGTGATTGGTCCAATGCTGACAGGCTTGAGGGGTACGAGTTCGTCGACAGATCGAGGTGACCTTCCTGAACACACCTGTGGAGAGACACCAGACAGAGAGATCAGCGAGTCAGAGAGACAAGAGAGACCAGAGAGACATCAGGGACTGAGAGAGACCAGAGAGTCAGAGTTACTGGAGACCAGGAAGTCAGAGAGACCAAAGACAGAGTGGCCAAAGCATCAGGAAAACCAGGAAGGAGGGTGGGAGGACTCACAGGAGAGCAGGAGGAGTTCCTCTGGTCACACAGGTGGAGGCTGCAGTGCAGGTAGACGTTCCTGTAGTCCACCTGGAACAGGAACAGCAGCGCAGAGAAGCGAGCCTGGAGGGACAAGCCACTCTCTTCCACGCTCACCTGGCGACGGTCGGTAGGACACCTGGAGATATGATGAGTTTTAGACACAAACACAGACACAAGGAAACACATTTCAATATCCAAGCTCACATACTTGTGCTGGATGAGGAAGTGTTTCAAGACGTCATCGGGATCAGGGGAGTGGGTAGCGTAGCAGTCCTCCAGAACGACCACAAAGGCCTCAGAGTCTACCTCTTCAACAGACACGCCCATGTGTAGGATGGAGCCCAGGCGCAGTGTGACCGGGCCTGCAGGGTAAGGAGCTGTGTAGTTGGCATCACGGAACAGAGACATGGAGGTCCTAACCTTAGGACCCCTGCCTGAGAGGCTGATAAGATTGAATGGAAACAGAAAACAACAGTGTCAAAGTAGTGTGTGTGTATGAGAGAGAGTGTGTATGAGAGAGGGAGAGTGTGAGTGCATGAGAGATAGAGAGAGAGAGAGAGAGAGAAAATGTTTGTATGAGAGAGAGATTGGTTGTGTATGAGAGAGAGAGTGTGTGTATGAGAGAGAGAGAGAGAGAGCATATGGGAGAGAGAGAGTGCATGAGAGAGTGTGTGTATATGAGAGAGAAAGAGAGAGAAAGAGTGTGTATGAGAGGGGGAGTGTGAGTGTATGAGAGAGAATGTTTGTATGAAAGAGAGAGTGTGTGTATTGTCAAGTGTGTAGTAGTGCACCGTGCAGGTGTGTGTCAGTGTGCTGTTTGTTCAGTGTGTGTTTGTGTGTCAGTGTGTGTGTCAGTGTGTGTGTTTGTGTCAGTGTGTGTGTGTGTGTCAGTGTGTGTGTCAGTGTGTGTGTTTGTGTGTGTGTATCTTTGTGCATGTGTCAGTATGTGTTTGTGTGTGTGTTAACCTACACCAGGTATGGTAGGATCAAATCCAGGCCAATCTCTAATAAATTGAGAAAGAATTAAAAAGTAAAAAAGTGAAAGTATTAATCTTATGAATTAAATAAATACATTTGAGTAATATATGAACAATTTACCAAAAGAAACAGATGATTAATTTATTCATGTGAAATGAAGGATTAGACATTTATGTTTACATTTTGAATTAATTTAACAAAGTCTATTTATATGTAAATATACAGTATTTGACCATGTCAGTACATGAACAACTGAAAGAGTGCTTTAAATTATGGAATGAATAATTCCATGAGATCCTTATGAAATATTTAAAGAAAAGGCATATTGCTAACTATTCATCCGTTCACACTCACCTTGGCAAAGCACTCCTGCATCGTTCACATGATTACAATTGTGTGTGCCGAATGGCAGATGGCTGCAGTTTGCCAGGGACGGCTCCGACCCTGAACACCTGACCTCCTCCAGCCAGATGGGCCCGCTACTCAGGGTGAATCTGTTACTGGTGAGGGTAGACAGGGCATTGCCACAGCCCAGCTGCCTGCACACCACCTGGGCCTGGCTCAGGTCCCAGATGTCATCACACACCGTCCCCCATTGGCCCTGGTGGAAGATCTCCACTCTGCCAGAGCAGGAACTGTACCCCTCAGATAGACGTAACTCCCCCTCCACTCCTGATGGGGTGATGGGTGGAGAGGTGGGTGTGGAGGTGATGGGTGAAGAGGTGGGTGTGATGGGAGGAGAGGTGGGTGTGGAGGTGATGGGTGGAGAGGTGGGTGTGGAGGTGATGGGTGGAGAGGTGGGTGTGGAGGTGATGGGAAGAGAGGTGGGTGTGATGGGAAGAGAGGTGAGTGTGGAGGTGATGGGAGTAGAGGTGGGTGTGATGGGTGGAGAGGTGGGTGTGGAGGTGATGGGTGGAGAGGTGGGTGTGGAGGTGATGGGTGGAGAGGTGGGTGTGGAGGTGATGGGAGGAGAGGTGGGTGTGATGGGAGGAGAGGTGGGTGTGGTGGGAGGAGAGGTGGGTGTGATGGGAGGAGAGGTGGGTGTGGAGGTGATGGGTGGAGAGGTGGGTGTGGAGGTGATGGGAGGAGATGTGGGTGTGGAGGTGATGGGAGGAGATGTGGGTGTGGAGGTGATGGGAGGAGATGTGGGTGTGGAGGTGATGGGAGGAGATGTGGGTGTGGAGGTGATGGGAGGAGATGTGGGTGTGGAGGTGATGGGAGTAGAGGTGGGTGTGATGGGAGGAGAGGTGGGTGTGGTGGGAGGAGAGGTGGGGGTGGAGGTGATGGGAGGAGATGTGGGTGTGGAGGTGATGGGAGGAGATGTGGGTGTGGAGGTGATGGGAGGAGATGTGGGTGTGGAGGTGATGGGAGGAGATGTGGGTGTGGAGGTGATGGGAGGAGATGTGGGTGTGGTGGGAGGAGAGGTGGGTGTGATGGGAGGAGAGGTGGGTGTGATGGGAGGAGAGATGGGTTTGGAAGTCATGGGAGGAGAGGTGGGTGTGATGGGAGGAGAGGTGGGTGTGGAGGTCATGGGAGGAGAGGTGGGTGTGGAGGTCATGGGAGGAGAGGTGGGTGTGATGGGAGGAGAGGTGGGAGTGATGGGAGGAGAGGTGGGAGTGGAGGTGATGGGTGGAGAGGTGGGTGTGATGGGAGGAGAGATGGGTGTGGAGGTGATGGGAGGAGAGGTGGGTAAGAAGTGGAGCGTGATTGGGTGAGGGTTTGGGGTGTGTGTGGGGGGGTGAGGTGGGGAGGGGTGAGGTGGGGAGAGAGGTGGGGGGAGTGGAGGTGATGGGTGGAGAGGTGGGTGTGGAGGTGATGGGAGGAGAGGTGGGTGTGGAAGTGATGGGAGGAGAAGTGGGTGTGGAGGTAATGGGTGGAGATGTGGGTGTGGAGGTGATGGGAGGAGATGTGGGTGTGGAGGTGATGGGAGGAGATGTGGGTGTGATGGGAGGAGAGGTGGGGGGGATTGGGGGTGATGGGAGGAGAGGTGGGTGTGATGGGAGGAGAGGTGGGTGTGGAGGTGATGGGAGGAGAGGTGGGTGTGATGGGAGGAGAGATGGGTGTGGAGGTCATGGGAGGAGAGGTGGGTGTGGAGGTGATGGGTGGAGAGGTGGGTGTGGAGGTGATGGGTGGAGAGGTGGGTGTGGAGGTGATTGGTGGAGAGGTGGGTATTATGGGAGGAGAGGTGGGTGTGGTGGGAGGAGAGGTGGGAGTGATGGGAGGAAAGGTGGGTGTGGAGGTGATGGGAGGTGAGATGGGTGTGGAAGTGGTAAGAGGTGTGATGGGTGTGGAGGTGATGGGAGGAGGTGAGGAGGTGATGGGAGGAGATGTAGGCATGGAGGTGATGGGAGGAGAGGTGGGTGTGGAGGAGGTAAAAGATGAGGTGGGTCTGTAGGTGATAGGAGGAGAGGTCGAGGTGATGAGTAGAGATGAGGGTGTGGAGGTGATGGGAGAAGAGGTGGGTGTGGAGGTGATAGGAGGAGAAGTGGGTGTGGAGATGATGGGAGGGGAGGTGATGAGAGCAGAGATGGGTGTGGAGGTGATGGGAGTAGATGAGGAGGTGATGGGAGGAGATGTAGGCATGGAGCTGAAGGGAAGAGAAGTGGATGTCGAGGTAGTGAGAGGTGAGGTGGGTCTGGAGGTGATAGAAGGAGATGTGGGTGTGGAGGTAGTGAGAGGTGAGGTGGGTCTGGAGGTGCTAGAAGGAGAGGTGGAGGTGATGGGAGGAGAAGTGGGTCTGGAGGTGATGGGAGGAGATGTGGGTGTGGAGGTGATGGGAGGAGAAGTGGGTCTGGAGGTGATGGGAGGAGAGGTGGGAGTGGAGGTGATGGGAGGAGAGGTGGAGGTGATGGGAGGAGAGGTGGGTGTGATGGGAGGAGAGGTGGGTGTGGAGGTGATGGGAGGAGAGGTGGAGGTGATAGTAGGAGAGGTGGGTTTGGAGGTAGTGAGAGGTGAGGTGGGTCTGGAGGTGCTAGAAGGAGAGGTGGAGGTGATGGGTGGAGAGGTGGGTGTGGAGGTGATGGGAGGAGAGGTGGGTGTGATGGGAGGAGAGGTGGGTGTGGTAGGAGGAGAGGTGGGAGTGGAGGTGATGGGAGGAGATGTGGAGGTGATGGGAGGAGAGGTGGGTGTGATGGGAGGAGAGGTGGGTGTGGAGGTGATAGGAGGAGAGGTGGGAGTGGAGGTCATGGGAGGAGAGGTGGGTGTGGAGGTGATTGGAGGAGAAGTGGACGTGGAGGTGATGGGTGGAGAGGTGGGTGTGGAGGTCATGGGAGGAGAAGTGGGTGTGGAGGTGATGGGAGGAGAGGTGGGTGTGGAGGTCATGGGAGGAGAGGTGGGTGTGGAGGTGATGGGAGTAGATGAGGAGGTGATGGGAGGAGATGAGGCATGGGTGATGGAGAGAGGTGGGTGAGGGAGGTGAAAAGATGAGGTGGGTCTGTAGGTGATAGGAGGAGAGGTCGAGGTGATGAGTAGAGATGAGGGTGTGGAGGTGATGGGAGAAGAGGTGGGTGTGGAGGTGACGGGAGGAGAGGTGGGTGTGGAAGTGATGGGAGGAGAAGTGGGTCTGGAGGTGATGGGAGGAGATGTGTTGAGGAAATCGACAGGGAGTGTGTGAGTTGTTGGTTCTGCGGGGTTGAGAGCTGAAGGTGAATTTTGGGGTATAAGTGCTGGGTATGGATGTGGCAGGATAAGTGACCACTTGATTATCTGTAGGAGAAAGTTACCAACCAACATGGGCATAGCATTTAATGTTGTGATCATATAAAAAGACAAATAACATCATAAATGTTAACTTCTAACATCATATAAAAATGTAAATTACAAAATCTAACTCACCAACACAGACAACCCCAGCATCTTCACCATGACTACAGTCATGGGAACCGAAGCCACGTTGGTTGCAGTCTATCAGCAGGGACTCCAACCCTGAGCACCTGACGTCATCCATCCAGATGGGTCCTCTGCCTGGGCCAAAGTAACCTTGGATAGGGGCAGAGAGGCTTGGCGCACAGCCCCCAGCTGTCTGCACACCACCTGGGCGTGGTTCAGGTCCCAGATCTCTATCTCGTTCGCACAAACAACAGTACCCGCGTGCCCCATTTACTGCCCCTTGGTGGAAAGATCCAAACTGCGCACAGAATGCTATCTACTGTGATTACTCCACTGCGCAGCAGACTACTCCGCATCCGCTCCTCCCTTTCCCTCCTGGTAGTACGTGGCCCCGGCGATCCCAAGGATGGAGGATGATGGGTCACTCGCTCGATCGCCAGTGGCGGTTGGACCCAGATCTGGTGTGGGTGAGCGAGAGCGCCTCCGTCTGAGCACTAGAATAGGAGAGAACGACAATCTGCGCACGTGTTTGAGAGACGGCGAGATAGGTATAGATAGTTGCTTCATACGGAAACGGAAACCAACAAGCTCACAGAAAAAAAGTGTCGAAAGTCAAAGAGATGTATTATCAAGAGACCCACCACACCTCTACAGTACCACAGCGCGCGTCTTCATGATGGGTACAGTTGTGGGGTCCGAAGCCCTGGTGACTGCAATCCATCGGGGAGGACTCCCACCCAGAACACCCCACACCATCCAGCCAGATGGGCCCGCTGCCCTCTTCGAAGCTGGACCTGGTGGGGGCAGACAGGGCACGGCCGCAGCCCAGCTGACGGCACACCACCTGGGCATCCTGCAGGTCCCATTTGTCATCACACACCGTACCCCACTGGTCCTGGTGGAAGATCTCCACTCTGCCGGAGCAGGAAGGGTTGTCAGGGTAACCGTTGACCAATCTCAGGGGAACACTGGCTGTAACAGGAAGCACATCTTTGACTCAGGTAGTTGCATTTAAAGAGAAATAAATAGAAATTGTGTGTGAAAGCTTCTTGTTTGTTGAAAGATTTAATTTATTAATTTTGTTTTGTTTAAGTTGATGAATGAACTTTAAATGAATAGTTGTTAAATCTTTGAGTTTAGGGTGACATGCCATTAGTACATTTGAGTGCACTACACTGAGTAAACATGAAAAAATGAAAAATAACAAAAATCACAAAAATACCAATTAAAGATGGAATGAATGAATGAATGAATTGTAACTTGAGTTTTTTTATCCACACATTTGTTACCCTGTCCATATTTCCTTGACTCAAATAACTAAAACATGACGTAAAAAAAAAAGTGACGTGACGTAAGTGACGTATTGTCAAGTACGGTGACCCATACTTGAAATTTACCCTCTGCGTTTAACCCATCCAAGTGCACACACAGCAGTGAGTACTGGGCAACCGCACGCACACACAGTGAACATACACCAAGCATTCATTCATTCATTCATTCACACTCACCCTCACAGACGACCCCTGCGTCTTCTCCGTGCCAGCAGTTGTGGGCACCGAAGACTTGATGGCGGCACTCCAACAGGGAGGATTCAGATCCCGAGCACCTAACGTTGTCCAACCAGATCGCTCCGTCGCCTAATCCAAATCTCCCATCGGTGATGGGAACCGCAGCGTGACCGCAGCCCAGCTGTCTGCACACCACCTGGGCTTCCCTCAGACTCCAGTAGTCGTCGCACACCGTCCCCCACCGGTCCAGGTGGAAAACCTCCACTCTGCCAGAGCAGGCGTTGCCAGGGTAACCGTCGACCAATCTCAGCGTGGAGTTGGCTGGAATAACAGATCGAACCTGATTGGTGGGAAGCTGTCAACTTGGTATGCTTTTAAATTTCATACGGTCCTTGAAATACTGGTTTGACACCATATCAGGCATAATTCTGAATTAGTCTGATTGACTCTTAGACTGTTCACTAAGTGCCCTATTACGTGTTGCCTGTCGGTTACCATTCGTCTTCACTCAAATCCTTAGTGGATTATTTTAATGGGGACACACTGCAGTGTGATACGAAACAACGATCCTTTAATGAGAACTGTCTAGTCACTGCACAGCCTACCTGAGGTGACTCCACCAACAGCCTGTATGGACAGGAACATCAGCAGACTCTCTGACATCATCATTGTGCGTCACGTTTTTGATCAGACTTTAACCTGACAGGAATCACTGAGAAAATAAGTTTGGGGAGAAACATTAAGACTTCATGTCTGAAATGATCTGCCCACTGTACAAAAATGTTGTAGAATTTCCTGTCAATCTTGAACCTAATGAGCCTAAATAAGAGAAATAGTCTAATATAGAGGGGCAACATTTTGCCAGTATGTTGGAAACGACTACTTCAGAGTGGAAAGTTTAGCCATTTGGCATTTACTTGAATTTGCAGAGACACATACCTCTTGCTTCAACGAAAATATTTCTACTCGTGTCTGTCAGTTGGCCTAAAGCTGTTCTATATGCAAATTTGTGATGGTGACAAAGGTACAGAGCGTGAAAACAGAAAAGGAGGAGCCGCCTTTGTGACGTGTTTCTGGAAACCAACCGTTTTGCAGCGGCAAACGTGCAATTTGCACAAGAAAGAGGAGTCATTGTTTTTTTTTTTAAAGGTTGACTGTATGTCCATTTCCCCCCACCGAATTTTCGTTATTCAACTAGGTGAATTCGGTTTTTCAATCTATGACCTCTTAAACTTATTCACCTGGCTCTACTTCGGCTGTGCCATCTATAACTACAGTATATGGCTAATAATAATGCACAATTGCCTACAGCCTGAATAAGAAAATATAACACAACATATTTGGCTGTAGCATATAGCTGAGACAAAAAAACGAAATAACCCCAATTTGACAGAAACTGCAAGACAGTAATGTGTCCGATCGGAAAGCCGTTATTCATTAAAACGCGTTTCAAAACATTGACATACATGACGGCAGTTTCTACAATTGCTTTTATAGGATAAAGTAATTCACGTATGACATGAATCTCTGACGAGTTTGCCAAGTAATCAACACCTATGACTATTCTGTTATATTGGATCGACATATTTTCCAGAATTACCTTGTGATCTTTTTGAAGAATGTAGAAGCCTACCCCTAGATTGTTAAAAGTCGAATCGTACCCATACAAGACCCCTGATATCTTATTTCTAGTAGGCTGTAAACAATCAAACTAGGCTGTATAGCCTACCTTTTGTAGTTCTGTTTTTAGTTTCAGCAGTCAGTGTTTTCTTGCGTTTCATCGCGTCTCACTCCTTGACAGTGGATGAGCTAGAAATATTGGAGTCACAGTTACTCAAGAATAACCGACATAGCCTGTTGGACTATTGAACTATAGTCCATGTGACATTCGTTCGGGGAATTTGACCGGGAATCTCGTTCAGTTTCTTCGCAATTAATCGTTTCAATTGGATAGTATCGCTGAGCGGAATCGGTATGGACTGGATTCCACCAAGAGCTAAACCAACGATACCTGGTTATAAGTTGCAATAATAGGACTAATAATAATAATAATAATGATAATAATAATAATAATAAATTAATAACCGCCCTGGTAGTTGTGAGGCTACCAGCAACTTGGCTTACTGTTAAACTAGGCTATCAATAGTTACAATTGGTTATTGATTATATAGCCTGCAGATCTATTGTAAATTAAACTGCAATATAAAATCATAGCCTACTTGCCACGTGTCATCGCGTCGCTCCTCAGACTGTCTTCTCGCGTTCCTCTCCTGGCTTCTAAAGAGGTGCACGCGTACAAGAAACACCTGTCATGGAAACCGCTTAAACCAGCCTACAGATATATGGCGTGGGTGGGTGGTATTAGCTTACTGAGGTGTAAGTTAAACATAACATAATTATATCAAGTACTGTTGTAAGAAGCCTATTATTCATACATGGGTTACCTTAACAATATTTTTATTTCATGCCCGCTGTAAGGTCTACAAATATTCCTATTAAAAACATTAAATTAAGAGCGAGACAAATGTCATCTTGTTTTCTCTGTATGTAGTTTATATATTTCGTAAAAATCACATAGGGTTAGGGTTAACCCTGTTTGTTTAATAACAACAACAACCATAACACAATAATAACAACGATAATAATACAAATACAACGTAATCGGCCTCACAACATGATAACAGCCTATACTACTAGTGAACAATAGTTTGTTAGTTAGGAAAACGTTGTAACATTTTACGCGTTATTTACGGGTACAGTCAGTTTAACGCGTTATTTTCGTTTTATAATACGAAAACAGTAACCCGTAAATAACGCGTAAAATGTTACAACGTTTTCGTCTTATAATTAAAACGAAATTAGACGAATTTTGCGTCTAAGACGAAAACGTTGTATCAACATTTTAAATAGATTTCAAAACATATCTGAATCTTGTACAGATTTATCACATTATCTATTGCAATAAATCAGTTGCTAATAAAAACAAGCAGAGACTGAAGGACAAAAAGCCGTTAACAGCTTCTCTCTTGCATTCCGAACAAATCTTAGTATTGTCAAGAAGTCGGTTCTCAATATTTACGGATCACACGACCACTGAGTTCTGATCGAACCGGTTGTATTGCGTGTATGCGGGCCTATCTTCACACTTCTGTGTTATGTAATCTTATTTTATGATGACTCATCTAACGCTCCCTCGTCTTTGGCTTGACACAAAGGTTGATATTAGTGGTATTCAGTGGTGTAGTCTACTTTTTTGTAGTGAGTATACTGTGATTTTCTCCACCCAGCCGCATACACACCCATCCCAGAGCAAAACCCCATAAGCACCATCACATTCACTAATGCATAAGGTATGCCTTTATATGTAACTAAACATTCTGAAAGACTTCTTATGTTGTGAACATGTCAATCAATGAAGGTGACGTCAGACCCAGGTGACATGCCACGCCACGGCAACCCCAATAGCAACACATACGGGGTGAATTTATGAATGAATGTGTTAAGGTTCTGTCACAAAACGATGTCGTTACTTATCCTCGCGCTTTTCCTGCGTATCACGTAGACTACACAGCTGGTGGTATTACATTTATGTTTTGACATTAATCCGACGATGTCATTCAAAAACTGATGTCAAATTGTCCAAAACTATTTTCCCAATACTGCATTATTTTCTTAAAGAGAAAATATCACCCCAGAAGACAGAACATGGCAGAATCAGAAACAAAACAAAGACTACAAGATAGACACGAGACCATTTAACTAATACGGAAAGATAATTTTATTGCGTTCGCACTACAATTAAAATTAAACGGAGTAAAACAACGCAGTAAACTGAGATTGAGCGTTAATCTCTAAAACGATTTTAGTAGAAAGAATCTTAAGAAGAATCGGTCACACGGAAGGTTGTCATGACGACTGGATGTTTGGTTTCAGGAAGCAGCGAAGGGATGGAGCTCACAGCCGTCACCTGAAGGTCAAAGACACTTCCACAGATCTGGAGGTGTGACAATCATCGCAATAACATCAAGCCTGCTTGGAAGACAGGTGAATTGGTCCAACAGTGATAGGCTTGAGGGGTAGAGATTCAGAGGCAGAACGGGCCGCTCTTCTGGAACACATCTGTGGATAGAGACCAAACAAAAGATTTAGAGAGACCAGTAGAGTTAGAGAAAGAGAGTCAGAGAGATCAGGGAGTCAAAAGTTTAGAGAGTAAGAAAAACGAGCGACATCAGGAAAGTAAACACATTCGGGAAGACCAAGAAGGAGGGTGGGAGGACTCACAGGAGAGCAGGAGGAGTTCCTCTGGTCACACAGGTTGAGACTGCAGTGCAGGTAGACGTCCCTGTAGTCCCCCTGGAACAGGAACAGCAGCGCAGAGAAGCGAGCCTGGAGGGACAAGCCACTCTCCTCCACGGTCACCTGGCGACGGTCGGTAGGACACCTGGTGGTTGAAAGGAAAAGTTGACATTTGAACAAAAATTTCCACTACGTACGCAGACACACTCGCAAACCTGTACACGTGTGCGCTAACATGCACACATACTTGTGCTGAATGAGGAAGTATCTTGTGAGATTGTAAGGATCGGGGGAGTGGGTGGCGTAGCAGTCCTCCAGAACGGCCACAAAACGTTCCGTCTCCGTCTCCTCCACCGACACGCCCACATGCAAGATGGAGCCCAGGGGCAGAGTGACTGGGCCTGCAGGGTAAGGATCTGTGTAGTCAGAGCTGTGGAACAAAGACATGGAGGCCTTTGCCTTGGGACCCATATTCACCAAGCCTGATCCATCCATCCTGTAGACATTGAGAAGAGGGGGAACACCTTGAGGGAAACTGCACATTCAATACTGACCTGGAACTTGAAGACAATGAATGTGTAAACAAGTGTGATGAATTCTGCTTGAAAAACTCCACTTTTTAGGACCTCTATTCATTTCTCTACTCACCCCAAATAGGGCTCTATGGCCACATCTAGACTGGACTCTGTGTCCATTGGGTAAACGCATGAGAAATGGATTCGGGTTGGCTGAGACAGAACGTCAGAGACCAACTTCAAAGGGTAAACAAAGATGTTGTTGGAGTAGATAGCGTGGGTTCCGTTTGTCTGTGAGGATGAATAAAAGACAGAGATGAAGGAAGATATGCTGAACACATCGGGCATTTTCTTCTCTAGGATGCCTACCCACTTACCTACCTACCTACCTATCTACCTACCCACCTACCTACCCACTTACCCACCTACCTACCTACCCACCTACCTATCCACCTACCTACCTAGCTACCTACCTACCTACCTGTCTACCCACTTACCCACCTACCTACCTACCTACCTACCTACCTACCTACCTATCTACCCACTTACCCACCTACCTACCTACCTACCTACCTACCTACTTACCTACCTACCTACCTACCTACCTACGTACCTACCTACCTATCTACCTACCTACCTACCTACCTACCCACCTACCTACCTACCTACCACTGTGCAGGATAAAGTAATGGATTGGACAGACTCACCTTCAGTGTGTTTCCACAGCTTCCCTCCTTACGATCCACCTGATACCACACCTTCCCTTCCCGCTCCAGGTGAGTGGAGCAAAGACGATCTGACAGGTGAGCAGAAGAGCCATCCAGACCAGCTGCAGTCATCTCAGCTAGCGGGAGCCCTACTTCCATTACGTTCCTCCCACACTCCAGGTCTGGCACCGCAATTGGTGGAGGAATGATGTCATCGGTTGTGGGTTCAGGGGTTGTGGTTGTTGTGGGTTCAGGGGTCGTGGTTGTTGTGGGTTCAGGGGTCGTGGTCGTTGTGGGTTCAGGGGTTGTGGTCGTTGTGGGTTCACGGGTCGTGGTCGTGGTGGGTTCAGGGGTCGTGGTTGTTGTGGGTTCAGGGGTCGTGGTCGTTGTGGGTTCAGGGGTCGTGGTCGTGGTTGTTGTGGGTTCACGGGTCGTGGTCGTGGTGGGTTCAGGGGTCGTGGTCGTGGTCGTTGTGGGTTCAGGGGTCGTGGTCGTGGTTGTTGTTGGGAGCTCTGAAACAGCTGAAATAAATTGATTTTATATAATCACTAGTACTGTAAAGGACATTGATATAGTAATGGTTTTCAATGCACAGTAAACATGTACATTTTACACTACATTTAGCTCAGTTGAGTAAATTCTGTGCTTGTACATCTTGCATAGCGAATAAAACTGATTCTGATCTCAAAGGTGTTAACACAATGTCTTTCACTCCACCTTAGGTTCACCCACAGAATGATCAGTTTACCAACCACATGTTTCATTCAAAGTCCAACAATTAGAATTTCTTTATTATCTGTCAACTTTCTATGTAATTAATTGCAGTTGTTCCACAGTTAAGAAAAGTGTTCAGAATTTACAAAACGCAACTCAAACTGTTTTGTAGGAATTGTTCAAATTAAATAGCAGACGGTCACATACCAGCACAGTAGGCAGAATCGCTCTTAGAAGTTGACACCAGCTTGTAGATGTAGAAGCCACCAGGACAACTTTTCACGTGTATCTGCCTGGAGTCATATCTGTCAAGACCAGAGGAAAACAAATAGCAGTGTCAAAGACAGAATGCCTGGCTTCACTACATCAATGAATTCGAACTGACTAACAGACGAACGAGTTTAACCGGAAACTATTCAGGACTGAGATTAACAATACCTGCAGCAGCTGCCTTTTCCTACTCCACAAACATTGGATCGTACCACGCCTTCTTCCGGACGGGGGTGTTTGTTACTGAGCCATAGAGGGTACTCGGCCCCGCACATGGACTCTCCCACGCAGATCTCAGGGATCTTAGCGTTGACTCCATTCAGCATCAGACGGTACCACCCGTCAAACCGAGTGTTTCGGTCGTTGAGGGAGGATGTGTCAGAGTCGAGCTCATTAGAGACGGAACGGCGGGGGTCATCCAAGATGGAGTAGTGATAACAGGGGTCCACACATCGTTTGGTACGATCGATTTCCAGACAGTCCAGACCATTTTTGCAGTACTGTGATCCACACCAAAAATTGGAAGAATATGGAGATGGACTCTCAGAAACATCCATAGAATCTAGGGAAAAGTTTCAGTTAGTAAAGACAAAAAAACTAGTTGACTAATCTACCAATGAAATGATCAATCAAACAACCATATTTGGCTACCATCATTTAATATATGGAAGCAAACTCTTATTGGTCTTTGAGTTGTATAATTACAGCTATTCTATCTTATGTAGACATGTCTGTCCGTCAATTCTGATATGATTCTTACAGTAAGTGTTTTGATAAAACCAGACTAGTTAGAAAAATTGTGTGTCGGCAATTGGAGAAAAAAAACAGTAAATGTTAACAAAAAGACTTGATATGATTTGCGAGTCACAATTCATTTTTTATCTCCATATTGTTGCGTCTGAAGGGATCGGAAACGATTAAAAAAAATGCAAGTACTATACGTCTTTCTTTTTAAAGGACTGCAACTGCCATGAAGATGCCTACCTGTAGTCTGTTGGGCTGAGATGAAGCCTGACAGTAGCAGGAGCAGGAAAACCTCTGACATCATCACTCTGCGCCTCATACTTGCGATTGACATCATCACTCTGCGCGTCATACTAGCGATGTGTGAGGCCTCTTACAGGACAGGAAAACATGGATGAGGAAAAACAAACACAATCATTGGCTTTTTAATTAGGTATGTATGTATGTTACTGTGTGTATGTGTGTGTGTGTGTATGTGTGTGTATGTGTGTCTGTGTTTGTGTGTGTGTGTGTGTGTGTGTGTTTGTGAAATGTGTTCATTTAACAGATGCTTTCATCCAAAACGATGTGAAATTGGTCCAGAGACCAAATGCACCAGATCAAAAATCTGAAGTACTTCAGTGGTCACAGTCAGAGTTGTTGTAAAGTATCCACATTTTAACAAACACTGTAAAGTATCCAGATTCTAACTAGCATTGTAAAGTATCCACATTTTAGCTTACATTGTAAAGTAAACACATTCTAGCTAATATTGTAAAGTATACATTTTACGTAACATTGTCAACTATCCACATTTTAGCTAACATTGTAAAGTATACACATTTGAGCTAACATTGTAAAGTATCCACATTCTAGCTAACATGATAAAGTATCCACATTTTAGCTATCTATACTACAGTTCAAAAATATTAAAATTGGTTAAATGTAGTGCAACAATAACATCCTGGTTACAAATGGTAACTGATTCATGTGAACCAATGTAATAAAGCGACAGCAATTAAAATCATGTGATGATTCAATTCGATCAGAACATTCATCTATTAATCCATTCAACTTTTGCACTTTTAGCCACAACTCAGCATCAGTTATAAAGATCAGCAACCCACCCATTTCCTTGTCTCCCTTCGCCTCATTAAACCCCTTTTATCCTTCCCTGTCTTCCTGTTATAACCCGTACCCCCATCTCTCCAAACAAACAGCTTAAATCTTTGAACCTCGATTAACTGTAACTACTTGTGCAAGTGTTTCTGAGCCGTGCAAAGATTTGTAAAGGAGTTCTTTGACTTACCACCGATGAGAAGATGTGAAGCTCAAGGACAGGAGTGTTTAAATATATAGTCTAAGCAGTCATAAGTTACATAACATTGTTGAACAGTAAGGGGACATCAAAGGAGGTCATTATCAAGCTATGAGTTACTTATTGACAGTAAAGAAAATGTATAATTTTATAGATTATAACTAAATGTCACAGGTCAACAATGTATGGCTTCACCCTGCGTCAATGCAGAGAATAAGCCTGGATTATCGACAGGATCTCTTCTCAAGAATGACTGTATTGTAAAAGGGTGGGGTAAAACAATCAGAGTTTATTCATTCCATGCTCTGTATTCACAGGACACATTTAGGACATGTGCTTCAACCTTTTCTCAGATTTTCAAGTTAGTGTTTTGTCCGCACGCAAATGTGTTTCGTAAGCATGTTCTACTTGGTCCGCATGTATGTGTACGTGGGAAATGAAGCCAAAGACCATCAAGGTGAAAACATACATGAAACTAAAAAATACTAATAACAATTTTTTAAAATGAAATTAATATGTTTATGTTACATGTAAAATATCTTTGTATTCATTGTGAATTATTTTAATGCTGAAGATTCGACTTGTGAGAATTGATCTTAGGAACACAGTCCTGCACCCACCAGACCCCCTGGTCCACCACCAGAACCCCTGTCCTGCTCCCACCAGACCCCCTGGTCCACCACCAGAACCCCTGTCCTGCTCCCACCAGACCCCCTGTCCTGCTCCCACCAGACCCCGTGGTCCACCACCAGACCCCGTGGTCCACCACCAGAACCCCTGTCCTGCACCCACCAGACCCCCTGGTCCACCACCAGAACCCCTGTCCTGCTCCCACCAGACCCCCTGTCCTGCTCCCACCAGACCCCCTGTCCTCCTCCCACCAGACCCCCTGTCCTTCTCCCACCAGACCCCCTGTCCTCCTCCCACCAGACCCCCTGGTCCACCACCAGACCTCCACTTGTGACCTTAGCACAAACTCAGCCAAATAGACCCTGCGCTTGGATCCTACCGTCTTGATATTCAGTCCGTCACAGATATCAAAACACGTTCGCAAACGTCTTTTCGTGTCTCCGTAGAAAGCAGGAGACAGAGTGAAGTCTGGCAACAGTACAGGTGAACAGATCAAGTGTTTGTTGTCATGGCCATACCGCCATGTTTGATCTTGCTGTTTAGTGTTCGTACAGGTATGCTCTTGCGCAAATACGTTTGTTACTAAGTGGGTCTATTCACATTGAAGAACTTTGTATAGGTCAAGACGAAGGATTTGTATAAGTCAAACAGTTAGATTTATCAGGGGTTTGGCATGATGAATGCTGACACAGTCAAAGTCTTAAATAATGGGTTAGAACAGAATGTTCCTGAAGGACAATCTCATGGGACTGAGTTTCATTCAGTGGTCGAAATGTCAAAATCACATTTGTCTTTTTGCGTGCAATGTAAGTAGACAATGAACTTAAAGACAAATATTGTAGGTTTATTTTTCTCTTGTAATGATTGACTTAAGGACCCCACCTCACACACAAACGCACACACATACACACACACGCACACCCACATACACACACACACCCACACATGCACACACACACACACACACCCACATACACACACACACGCACACCCACACATGCACACACACACACACACCCACACATACCATAACACCACCCACCACACACACACGCACCCACACACAGACAACACTCGCACCACACACACTCACCACACAACACCCCACACACACAACACACACACACACGCCACACACCACGCCCAACACACACACACACCCACACCACACAAACAGCCTCACACACACATCACACACCCACACACACGCCACAACACACACACAGCACACACACACACACACACACAGAAAGGTGTATAAAAACAGCTTCTCACACAGCAGAAAAACTCCTGACATCTCCACATCTTCCCCTCATGGTAAGAATGTTCTTTATATACTATAAACACCATACTGTGCTACAGCATCACTGTACAGTTCTGCAGAATTAAATAGTATATCGTGATATACCATGCAATATTATACACAGTACTCTGTAATACTAGTACAGTTTAGTGAATTATATATTACTATTGCAGTGAACAACTAGATAAAACCGCAAAGGTAATATTATAGTGTATCAGTGGATACAGTGCAATTTAGTTCATAAAATAATGACTTAAATACTGCTGCATACACTAGACGGAACTACTAGAACACCCAGGTATTTGTTGATTTCTAAATAGAATGTCTGTATAGCATTCTAGAACAGGGGTCCGGTCCTGGAGAGCGACCATCCTGTAGGATTTCACTTCAACTGCACATAATCTAGCCTCATTCAGCTCATCATCCAGGTGATTAGTAGAATCAAGTGTGATAAATTCAGGTGTGCTAAATTTAGGTTGAAGGGAGAACAGTCTGGATGGTCTGGACTGTAGCCCTTCAGGATCGAAGTTGGTGATCTAGAACTAGCTGTTCTAGAATCTTGTCTGCTTCTCTGGTTCTCTAGGTTGTTTTGTTTCTGACCTGAAGAATGCCCTCACCAGAGGCCCTCCTGTTGCTGTTGCTGGTTTCAACCGCATATGGACAAACCACAGGTGATATGAACAAGATCACAGGAGGAATCTTAACAGTTACAAGCATTGATAACTGAACAGTCCATTCATCGTTTTTGACATAAAACGTTTTATTTTTTATAGAATGTACAATCATTTTAATCTTGTGCACTGATAATTTATTTGTACCATTTTCTAAAAATACTCTTAATGGATTTGGAATATTTTTTAGATTATGATAACTAACTGTTTTCTATTTCATGAAATTCAAATGATTACCAGAAAAAGAACAATTATTTGAAACCTCCACAGCTAAGTGAAAATGAATCAATCAGTATGTGTTTACCTGATTACGTCACTAACGATGCTTGTGTGTTCTAGAATCTTATCTGGGATTAACAGAGAATATGGACCATTCTAATTCCACATGTGAGAGCTGTCAATCAAACGAGCTCTGCATTAGAAAAACCGAAGAACAGACCTGGCAGTGTTGGAGATATGGTGAGATCTGTCTGTTTGCCTGTCTGTCTGCCTGTCTGCTTGCCTGCCTGCATGTCTGTCTGTCTGTTTGCCTGTCTGTCTGCCTGTCTGCTTGCCTGCCTGCATGTCTGTCTGTCTGTCTGTCTGTCTGTCTGTCTGTCTGCTTGCCTGTCTGTCTGTCTGTCTGCCTGTCTGTCTGTCTGTCTGTCTGCCTGCCAGCTGCTTGTCTGTCTGTCTGTCTGTCTGTCTGTCTCTCTGTCTGTCTGTCTGTCTGTCTGCCTGCCAGCTGCTTGTCTGTCTGTCTGTCTGTCTGCCAGCTGCTTGCCCACTGGTTTCAGAGTATTATCTGCCCCTCCCCCTCAGCCCCCGAGCTGGTGTGTGGGAGGAGCTACCTGGAGGTGGGTCTCCTCTCCACTCAGCTGTTACCCAACGGCCTGGACCCCTCCTCTGCTCACCTAGCCGACCCCCGCTGCTCCGCCCACCAGGAGCGTAATGGGACGGTGTGGTACCAGATGGAGCGCAGGGAGGGCAGCTGTGGAACCACTCTGACGGTGAGAGGACACAAGACAAGGGGGAAGTCGTGGCCTAATGGTTAAGGAGTCGGGCTTGTAACCTGCAAGTTGCTGGTTCGATTCTCGTAGAGGCAGTAATTGAAGGTGGGGATTGTGAACAAACAGCACACTCCCTGCCTTCAATACCATGACTGATATCTGATAGCCTTTGAGCAAGGCACTGAACCCCCAATTGCTTCCCGGGCGCTGGAGCAATAGCTGCCCACTGCTGTGTGTGTGTGTGTGTGTGTGTGTACTTGGATGGGTTAAATACAGAGGTAAAATTTTGAGTATGGGTTACCATACTTGACAATACATCACTTCACTCACTCACAAACACTTTGTGAGTAAAAATGTGAAAATATTAAAAGGGCTTAAAAAAAAATGGGAACGTTCTACCTGGAAACAGCCTGAAAGAGACATGCTACTATATGTGGCTGTGGTCAAACTCAGATGATTCAATTCAATCAGAACATTAATCTATTAATCCATTCAACTTTTGCACTTTTAGCCACAACTCAGCATCAGTTGTAAAGATCAGCAACCCACCCATTTCCTTGTCTCCCTTCGCCTCATTAAATCCCTTTTATCCTTCCCTGTCTTCCTGTTGTACCCCGTACCCCCATCTCTCCAGACAAACAGCACCCACGCCATCTACTCCAATACCCTGTTTCTCTACACTGTGGGCCAAAACAGGGTTAACGCACCTTTCGATGTTCCATTCACCTGCGTCTATCCCATGAACACCCACGCCAGTATGGATCTCTCCATTGTACCTCACCTGCCGTACGTAAGGTGTCTCAACACCTGCTCACTCCAGCACTCTAGGCAAATGTATCTCGAATCATAGAGATGTGCCTAACTGTCAATTAGGAAAGTTAGAAAACGGAGATTATTTGAGATTTGAAACGTAGGGTTCACGTAGACTGAAATTTTTTATCAAATGCATTCTGACAATAAGGAATTCTGGGAATTAGAGTCAATAACACCAAGAGGATAAACATTTAATGGTTTCTTGGGACATCTTTGGACTTTAGTCAAGAAAAAACCAGTTCCATTATGATCCTAGAACAATGCTGAAGCTGGAGCACAGTAAAACATCCCCAACTTCTTGGTTTGTGGACAGGATGGATGGAATTGGAATTGTAGCAGTTGGTTCCAAGGCCAGAGCCTCCATGAACCTGTTCCCCAACTCCAACTACACAGCTCCTTACCCTGCAGGCCCGGTCACTCTTCCCCTGGGCTCCATCCTACACGTGGGCGTGTCTGTTGAAGAGACCGAGACTAAACGCTTTGTAATCGTTCTGGAGGACTGCTACGCCACCCACTCCCCCGATCCTGATGACCTCCTGAAATACTTCCTCATCCAGCACAAGTATGTTATCCTTAATATTGACGTGTATGTGTATGTCTGTGTTTGTGTCTAAAACTCATCATACCTCCAGGTGTCCTACCGACCATCGCCAGGTGACCGTGGAGGAGAGTGGCTTGTCCCTCCAGGCTCGCTTCTCTGCGCTGCTGTTCCTGTTCCAGGGGGACTACAGGGACGTCTACCTGCACTGCAGCCTCCACCTGTGTGACCAGAGGAACTCCTCCTGCACTCCTGTGAGTCCTCCCACCCTCCTTCCTGGTCTTGTTGCCTCTGGTCTCTCTGCGTCTCTGTCTTAAATCTCTCTGGTCTCTCTTGTACTTCAAAGAGAACTGGAGAGATTTTACGTTTTCTTCGGACTTTCTCTGTTCTCTCTGGTCTCTCTGAATCTGGTCTCTCCCTCCTGACTTTCTCTGTTCTCCCTGGTCTCTCTCTCCAGGTGTGCTCTAGAAGGACGGCCCGCTCTGTCTCTGACTCCCTCCATCTCAAGCCGCTGACCATCGGACCAATCACCTGTGAGTATGGGCTTCAGCTGCCTCTGGATCAGTCGATCATGATGATGTCACAGTGAAGGTTTCTAATGTAAGAATGTGTTTGATCTCTGATCTTTCAGGGAGCCTAGAGTGATCCGATGATGTCACGCCCCCTTCAGAACTGATTTCTAGGAAAATATGAAGCTATAATCATAGTCACTACAACATACTCTCTCTTGTCTTTTGTAAACTGGGATGTTTCAGTGTGTAACCTTTGTAATGGAACATTATCATTCTTCAAGGAAATCTGATATTTGTTTACATTCATCAACACACTACTCTCTTAGAAAACATCACTATTGTTTAATAGTGGTTATTTTCAGATCCAAATTGAGTGTCTTCCTTTAATAAATAAAACGTATCAGATATT
>BROE01000002.1:929412-940757 GCA_036571765.1 Plecoglossus altivelis
AAGGCGGTTTTTGTGCCAAATAAACCATGCATAACTTTCATATTCTCATTGCATGAGTCGCTGTTACCGACTTCTATTGAGTGCTGGCAGTCACGCTACTGATGCTATTAGCTTTTCACAAGTTCACTGTTGCTTGGCATTTTACTTTGCGCACGTACAACCACCCAGATCGGTTTCAAAGTTCCAGAGGGGAATTTATTAGAGGGGGGTATTGGTACAGTAGTATGACAGACAGACAGTGTGAAATATATCAAATCAAGCAGTACATTTTTTTCTCATGTACAATCATTCGTTAGACAATGCCTTAAGGCAGGGGTCTCCAATCCTGGTCCTCGAGGGCCGCTGTCCTGAAGGTTTTCAGTGTTTCCCTGCTCCAGCACACCTGAGTCTAATAAAGGGTCATTATGAAGCTTCCACAGAGCTTGGTAATGGCTCATTCATTAGAATTTTTTTTCCGACCTCACGTCACGTCAATCACGCTTGCACACTGCCTCCAAAAGTTTCGTCCGTCAAAAAAAAGAAAAGAAAAAACAATCGGAACAAGTTCGATTTTCTGCGTTTTTTTCATCCGTAAACAGGTGTGAACAGTGTTGGTAGTATGTTTAAGGTATGGAGACAGTTCAGTTGGCATTCCAAATTGTTGCATGCTCAGGGCCTCATAACCCAGGTGAAAAAAGTACATTCCTATAATGTACTCAAAGTGCTCTATTTTCGTGACTTGATTTTGTACTTCATTTACAAGAAAAAATCTTCTTTAGTACTTCTTAAGATCATCGTAAGTGTACTGTGCTATTTTGAGACAGCATGAAATATGAACAAAAATGCGGTTTTGATATATTATCTCTGCATTAAGAAATATATGTAGTCACCACTTGAAGGAAACTATGCGTTCACATGAGAGAAGACAAAAAACGAATTCTCACTACTAGAATAAGCCATTTTGTTTTTCGTTTTCTTTTGTAACGCATTCGTTAATCGGCGTCGGATTCAGTGTGCAAGGCCTCTGTGCGTGACTAAGTTTTCGGATCACGAATACAAAGAAACGCACGCGAAAATTACGGACTCAGTGTGCAATGACCTTTATTTGTGATCCATCAAAATAATTTAAAATCAATATGTGCACAGAGATACCAGCCGAAAAAAAACTGGAAGAAAGATTTGTTTTCAACCCTCGTTGAAGGAGTCAGAATGACCCGAAACTATGTTGAAATACTATGAAACAAATACAGTTCAAATTTCACGCGCACACCCGCAATGAGACATTTTCATTGTATTTCCTTGATTATTCACGTGCATCATTGCTGCACATTTCAGTGCCCAAAAGGGTACAGGGTAAACATTTTTATAACCTGCTATATTTTAGGATTGAAGGTGAGGCCTTTTTGACCTTTTTAAAAAGTTGGACTGCAGTAATTGCCCCACATCTTGGATGCGAAACAAAAAAAAATAATATTCTGATCACGTGACAACACCATGCGATAAAAGAATGCCAGTCACGTGACTTAGCGTTTCAGTCTGTCATTTACTGGAAATGTAACGCTCTTCATCGCCAAATGCCAGGAATAAACCTTATTGTCTCCGAAGCCCAGCCCAACATTCCACACACCTGAACGATGAAAAACGTCAATCAACACAATAGCAAGCCTTTTATGTCTTTACTGTAACCACCTGTTATCCGATGCTTCATCTGAACCGCACAAACACCTTCCAGTCATACTGCGTGCACTAGCAGCTTTTAACCATCTCATTAGAGAAAGAATTCATACAGTAAGTTCAATAGAAAATATAGAACGAATGCAACTACTGCTAACAACGATTAGCATTTTGTTCAGTTATACATGAAAACGTTTGCATTAACGGGTTGTTCCGCGATGTATCCTGGTCAACCTAGTGGAGTGTTTTACTGTCTACTGTCTGACAGAGCACCACACCAGTGGAGCGCTTTTGGAAAAGGATTAGGGTTTGGGTTAGGATTAATGTCACTTTATCATAATGTGATCATCTGATGATACACTTGTATTTGATGTCAGGAATGAATCAAAAATTTATTGATTGAAGCGTAATAGTATGATTGATCTGGCCTTTAGTTACAATCGCCCACACAACCTCCGCAAAAACACACACACACACACACACACACAACTTCCGCAAAAACACACACATACACAACACACAACCCCCTTGGAAACTAGACAGTACACACACACACACACACATTTGCAACACTGCAAACACACACACACACACACACACATTTGCAACACTGCAAACACACACATACACATCCCCTTGGAATTAAGACACACACAAACACACACACACTAACAACCATGCACCCAAATCCAGAACACACACATACACACCCATACATGTCTCCCATGAGTGAATTGAAAAGTTATGTACTGTTCACTTGACACCAAACACCCAAAACCTGCTTGGCCAGAATCGATGAATTGTTTGGTGTCAAGACATTAAAACAAGCCCTTTAATTCCTCGTCTACACCCTGACAATAGCTGCATAAATACTTTCACTTTAGAAAATAAACAAAACTTTTGTCCAGATTCTTTTGACTTGGCTTTCTGGGTTTTGTCTTGTGATGTAAAAGAGCAGGATATAGCAGCATTATATGTAGTAAGCGTATATGCAGTAATTAGTAATAAGTAAGAACAGCCTTTCCTTGTTTGTTAATACAAGAACATACAAAAGTGAAGTGAAGTATTGGCAAGTATGGTTACCCATACTCGAAATTTACCTCTGCATTTAACCCATCCAAGTGCACACACAGCAGTGAGTAGTGGGCAACCGCACGCACACACAGTGAACATACACCTGGAGCAGTGGGCAGCTACTGCTCCAGCGCCCGGGAAGCAATTGGGGGTTCGGTGCCTTGCTCAAGGGCACCTCAGTCATGGTATCGAAGGCAAGAAGAGTGCCTTGTTTATTCACAATCCCCACCTTCAATTCCTGCCGGTGCGAGAATCAAACCAGCAACTTGCAGGTTACAAGCCTGACTCCCTAACCATTAGGCCACGACTTCCCAAAAGGCTTTAGCCCGGAAGTATCATGACATCAACTCTGGAAATCAGCCTAATTTCTGTGTCGTTCACAATTGCCAATGTCTGACGACTTTCAACAAATCAGACACATTTACATTTATTAAATAATAAGTCAGAATTCAAGAAACATAAAAAAACACTTGTAAACCCTAGGAATATTTTCCAACATGGCAGTGCAATGAGACAAGTACATTTTCATAATACAGAGATCTTCCAAAGGTCACACAATTAAACATCCCAGTTAAGATAAGACAAGAAATAGTATGTTGTAGTGACCATGATTGTAGTTTCATGTTGTTCTAGAAATCAGAAGTAGGACGCGTGACATCATCGGATCACTCTAGGCTCCCTGAAAGATCAGAGATCAAACACATTCTTACATTAGAAACCTTCACTGTGACATCATCATGATCGACTGATCCAGAGGCAGCTGAAGCTCATACTCACAGGTGATTGGTCCGATGGTCAGGGGCTTGAGATGGAGGGAGTCAGAGACAGAGCGGGCCGTCCTTCTAGAGCACACCTGGAGAGAGAGACCAGGGAGAACAGAGAAAGTCAGGAGGGAGAGACCAGATTCAGAGAGACCAGAGAGAACAGAGAAAGTCAGAGAACGAAAAATTCAAAAGAAATGGAAAAGGGAGAGATTTGAAAACAAGACAAATCAGACAGTTTTAAGACCGTGAGGCCAAGAAACCAGAGGCAGAGAGACCAGGTAGGAGGGTGGGAGGACTCACAGGAGAGCAGGAGGAGTTCCTGTGGTCACACAGGTGGAGGCTGCAGTGCAGGTAGACGTCCCTGTAGTCCCCCTGGAACAGGAACAGCAGCGCCGAGAAGCGAGCCTGGAGAGACAAGCCACTCTCCTCCACGGTCACCTGGCGACGGTCGGTAGGACACCTGGAGATATGATGAGTTTTAGACACAAACACAGACACAAGCAAACACATTTCAAAATCCAGGCTCACATACTTGTGCTGGATGAGGAAGTGTTTCAAGACGTCATCAGGATCAGGGGAGTGGGTAGCGTAGCAGTCCTCCAGAACGACCACAAAGGCCTCAGAGTCTACCTCTTCAACAGACACGCCCATGTGTAGGATGGAGCCCAGGGGCAGAGAGACCGGGCCTGCAGAGTAAGGAGCTGTGTAGTTGGCATCACGGAACAGAGACATGGAGGCCCTGGCCTTGGGACCTTGGCCAGACAGCCTGATAAGATATAATGAAAACAGAAAACAGTGTCAAAGTAGTGTGTGTGTATGAGAGAGAGAGGGGGGAGGGGGAGAGGCAGGGGAGGAGGAAAAAAACTGGGGAGGAGGGGGAGAAGGAAGAGAGAGAGAAGAAGTGGGTAACGAGAGAGAGTGTGTGTATGTGTATGAGAGAGAGTGTGTGTATGAGAGAGAGAGAGAGAGAGAGAGAGAGAGAGAGTGTATGAGAGAGAGTGTGTGTATGTGTATGAGAGAGAGTGTGTGTATGAGAGAGAGAGAGAGAGAGAGTGTGTGTGTGTGTATGAGAGAGAGAGTGTGTATGAGCGGGAGAGTGTGTGTATGAGAGAGTGAGTGTATGTGTGTGTATGTATGAGAGAGGGAGACTGAGTGTATGAGAGAGAGCAAAAGAGAGGAGAGAGAATGTGTGTTTGAGAGAGTGTGTGTATGTGTCAGTGTGTGTGTATCTTTGTGTGTGTGTCAGTGTGTGTTTGTGTGTGTGTTAACCTACACCAGGTATGGTACGATCAAATCCGGGCCAGTCTCTAATAAATTGAGAAAGAATTAAAAAGAAAAAAGGTGAACGTACTAGTCTTATCAATTAAATAAATACATTTGAGCAACATATTAACAATTTACCAAAAGAAACAAACAAATGATTAATTTCTTCAGGTGAAATGAAGATTTGAAGATTTATGTTTACATTTTAAATTAATTAAACAAAGTGCATTTGAAGGAAAGGCATTTTACTAACTATTCATCCGTTCACACTCACCCTCGCAAAGCACTCCTGCATCGTTCACATGATTACAATTGTGTGTGCCGAATGGCAGATGGCTGCAGTTTGCCAGGGACGGCTCCGACCCTGAACACCTGACCTCCTCCAGCCAGATGGGCCCGCTACTCAGGGTGAATCTGTTACTGGTGAGGGTAGACAGGGCATTGCCACAGCCCAGCTGCCTGCACACCACCTGGGCCTGGCTCAGGTCCCAGATGTCATCACACACCGTCCCCCATTGGCCCTGGTGGAAGATCTCCACTCTGCCAGAGCATGAACTGTACCCCTCAGACAGACGTAACTCCCCCTCCACTCCTGATGGGGTGATGGGTGGAGAGGTGGGTGTGATGGGAGGAGAGATGGGTGTGGAGGTGATGGGTGAAGAGGTGGGTGTGGAGGTGATGGGGGGAGAGGTGGGTGTGGAGGTGATGGGAGGAGAGATGGGTGTGGAGGTGATGAGAGGAGAGGTGGGTGTGGAGTGATGAGTGATGAGGTGGGTTGTGGAGTGATGAAGGAAGACGGTGGGTGTGGAGGTGATGAGTGGAGAGGTGGGTGTGGAGGTGATGAGTGGAGAGGTGGGTGTGGAGGTGATGGGTGGAGAGGTGGGTGTGGAGGTTACGGGAGGAGAGGTGGGTGTGGAGGTGATGGGAGGAGAGGTGGGTGTGGAGGTGATGGGTGGAGAGGTGGGTGTGGAGGTGATGGGTGGAGAGGTGGGTGTGATGGGAGGAGAGATGGGTGTGGAGGTGATGAGAGGAGAGGTGGGTGTGGAGGTGATGGGTGGAGAGGTGGGTGTGGAGGTGATGGGTGGAGGGTGGGCTGTGGAGGGTGAATGGGAAGGAGAGGGTGGTGTGGAAGGAGATGGGAGAGAGGTGGGTCTGAGGTGGAGTTAAGAGGAAGATATGGTGGGTTGGAGTGATAGGGGAGATGTGATGGAGTGGAGTTAGAGGGAGATGTGATGGAGGTGGAGTTAGAGGGAGATGTGATGATGGTGGAGTTAGAGGGAGATGTGATGATGGTGGAGTTAGAGGGAGATGTGATGATGGTGGAGTTAGAGGGAGATGTGATGGGTCCGGAGGTGGAGTTAGAGGGAGATGTGATGGAGGTGGAGTTAGAGGGAGATGTGATGGAGGTGGAGTTAGAGGGAGATGTTGTGGGTCTGGAGGTGGAGCTAGAGGGAGATGTGATGAAGGTGGAGTTAGAGGGAGATGTGATGGAGGTGGAGTTAGAGGGAGATGTGATGGAGGTGGAGTTAGAGGGAGATGTTGTGGGTCTGGAGGTGGAGTTAGAGGGAGATGTTGTGGGTCTGGAGGTGGAGTTAGAGGGAGATGTGATGAAGGTGGAGTTAGAGGGAGATGTGATGGGTCCGTAGGTGGAGTTAGAGGAAGATGTGGTGGAGGTGGAGTTAGAGGGAGATGTGATGGAGGTGGAGTTAGAGAGAGATGTCGTGGGTCTGGAGGTGGAGTTAGAGGGAGATGTGATGGAGGTGGAGTTAGAGGAAGATGTGATGAAGGTGGAGTTAGAGGGAGATGTGATGGGTCCGTAGGTGGAGTTAGAGGAAGATATGGTGGGTTTGGAGGTGGAGTTAGAGGGAGATGTGATGGGGCTGGAGGTGGAGTTAGAGAGAGATGTCGTGGGTCTGGAGGTGGAGTTAGAGGAAGATGTGGTGGAGGTGGAGTTAGAGGGAGATGTGATGGAGGTGGAGTTAGAGGGAGATGTGATGGAGGTGGAGTTAGAGGGAGATGTCGTGGGTCTGGAGGTGGAGTTAGAGGGAGATGTGATGGAGGTGGAGTTAGAGGGAGATGTGATGGGTCTGGAGGTGGAGTTAGAGGAAGATGTGGTGGAGGTGGAGTTAGAGGGAGATGTTGTGGGTCTGAAGGTGGAGTTAGAGGGAGATGTGATGGAGGTGGAGTTAGAGGGAGATGTGATGGAGGTGGAGTTAGAGGGAGATGTCGTGGGTCTGGAGGTGGAGTTAGAGGGAGATGTGATGGAGGTGGAGTTAGAGGGAGATGTGATGGGTCTGGAGGTGGAGTTAGAGGGAGATGTGTTGGGTCTGGAGGTGGAGTTAGAGGGAGATGTTGTGGGTCTGGAGGTGGAGTTGGAGGGAGATGTGATGAAGGTGGAGTTAGAGGGAGATGTGATGGGTCCGGAGGTGGAGTTAGAGGGAGATGTGATGATGGTGGAGTTAGAGGGAGATGTGATGGAGGTGGAGTTAGAGGAAGATGTGATGAAGGTGGAGTTAGAGGGAGGTGTGATGGAGGTGGAGTTAGAGGGAGATGTGATGGGTCTGGAGGTGGAGTTAGAGAGAGATGTCGTGGGTCTGGAGGTGGAGTTAGAGGGAGATGTGATGGAGGTGGAGTTAGAGGGAGATGTTGTGGGTCTGGAGGTGGAGTTAGAGGGAGATGTGATGGAGGTGGAGGTAGAGGGAGATGTGATGGAGGTGGAGTTAGAGGGAGATGTCGTGGGTCTGGAGGTCGAGTTAGAGGGAGATGTTGTGGGTCTGGAGGTGGAGTTAGAGGGAGAAGTCGTGGGTCTGGAGGTGGAGTTAGAAGAAGATGGGGTGGAGGTGGAGTTAGAGGGAGATGTGATGGAGGTGGAGCTAGAGGGAGATGTGATGAAGGTGGAGTTAGAGGGAGATGTGTTGGGTCTGGAGGTGGAGTTAGAGGGTAGAGAGGTGGGGGTGGATGTGCTGAGTATAGAAGTGGAGGTGGATGTACTGGGTCTGGAAGTGGATGTGCTGGCTCTCGAGGTGGAGGGAGAAGAGCTAGGTATAGAGGTGGAGGTAGATGTGCTGGGTATAGAGGTGGAGGTGGATGTGCTGGGTATAGAGGTGGATGTGCTGGGTCTGGAAGTGGATGTGCTGGGTATAGAGGTGGATGTGCTGGGTATAGAGGTGGAGGTGGGTGCACTGGGTCTGGAAGTGGATGTGCTGGATATAGAGGTGGAGATGGATGTGCTGGGTATAGAGGTGGATGTGCTGAGTCTGGAAGTGGATGTGCTGGGTATAGAGGTGGAGGTGGATGTGCTGGGTATTGAGGTGGAGGTGGATGTGCTGGGTCTAGAGGTGGAGTTGGATGCACTGGGTCTGGAAGTGGATGTGCTGGGAATAGAGGTGGATGTGCTGAGTCTGGAAGTGGATGTGCTGGGTATAGAGGTGGAGGTGGATGTGCTGGGTATAGAGGTGGAGGTGGATGTACTGGGTATTGAGGTGGAGGTGGATGTGCTGGGTCTGGAAGTGGATGTGCTAGGTATAGAGGTGGAGGTGGATGTGCTGGGTATAGAGGTGGAGGTGGATGTGCTGGGTATAGAGGTGGAGGTGGATGTACTGGGTATTGAGGTGGAGGTGGATGTGCTGGGTCTGGAAGTGGATGTGCTAGGTATAGAGGTGGAGGTGGATGTGCTGGGTATAGAGGTGGAGGTGGATGTGCTGGGTATTGAGGTGGAGGTGGATGTGCTGGGTATAGAGGTGGAGGTGGATGTACTGGGTATTGAGGTGGAGGTGGATGTGCTGGGTATAGAGGTGGATGTGGATGTGCTGGGTCTGGAAGTGGGTGTGCTGGGTATAGAGGTGGAGGTGGATGTGCTGGGTCTGGAGGTGGATGTACTGGGTATAGAGGTGGAGGTGGATGTGCTGGGTATAGAGGTGGATGTGGATGTGCTGAGTCTGGAAGTGGATGCGCTGGGCATAGAGGTGGAGGTGGATGTGCTGGGTATTGAGGTGGAGGTGGATGTGCTGGGTCTGGAAGTGGATGTGCTGGGTATAGAGGTGGAGGTGGATGTGCTGGGTATTGAGGTGGAGGTGGATGTGCTGGGTCTGGAAGTGGATGTGCTGGGTATAGAGGTGGATGTGCTGGGTCTGGAAGTGGGTGTGCTGGGTATAGAGGTGGATGTGCTGGGTCTGGAAGTGGATGTGCTGGGTATAGAGGTGGATGTACTGGGTATAGAGGTGGAGGTGGATGTGCTGGGTATAGAGGTGGATGTGCTGGGTATAGAGGTGGAGGTGGATGTGCTGGGTATTGAGGTGGAGGTGGATGTGCTGGGTCTGGAAGTGGATGTGCTGGGTATAGAGGTGGAGGTGGATGTGCTGGGTCTGGAAGTGGATGTGCTAGGTATAGAGGTGGAGGTGGATGTGCTGGGTATAGAGGTGGATGTGCTGGGTCTGGAAGTGGATGTGCTGGGTATAGAGGTGGATGTACTGGGTATAGAGGCGGAGGTGGATGTGCTGGGTATAGAGGTGGTGGTGGATGTGCTGGGTATAGAGGTGGTGGTGGATGTGCTGGGTATTGAGGTGGAGGTGGATGTGCTGGGTCTGGAAGTGGATGTGCTGGGTATAGAGGTGGAGGTGGATGTGCTGGGTCTGGAAGTGGATGTGCTAGGTATAGAGGTGGATGTGCTGGGTATAGAGGTGGATGTGCTGGATAAAGAGGTGGATGTGGATGTGCTGGGTCTGGAAGTGGATGTGCTGGGTATAGAGGTGGAGGTGGATGTGCTGGGTATTGAGGTGGAGGTGGATGTGCTGGGTCTGGAAGTGGATGTGCTGGGTATAGAGGTGGAGGTGGATGTGCTGGGTCTGGAAGTGGGTGTGCTGGGTATAGAGGTGGATGTGGATGTGCTGGGTCTGGAAGTGGGTGTGCTGGGTATTGAGGTGGAGGTGGATGTGCTGGGTATTGAGGTAGAGGTGGATGTGCTGGGTATGGAAGTGGATGTGCTGGGTATAGAGGTGGAGGTGGATGTGTTGGGTCTGGAAGTGGATGTGCTGGGTATAGAGGTGGAGGTGGATGTGCTGGGTATAGAGGTGGAGGTGGATGTGCTGGGTATTGAGGTGGAGGTGGATGTGGTGGGTTTGGAAGTGGATGTGCTTGATATAGAGGTGTAGGTAGATGTGCTGGTTATAGAGGTGAATGTGCTGGGTAAAGAGGTGGAGGTGGATGTGCTGGTTCTGGAAGTGGATGTGCTGGGTATAGAGGTGGAGGTGCTGGGTATAGAGGTTGAGGTGGATGTGCTGGGTATAGAGGTGGATGTGCTGAGTCTGGAAGTGGGTGTGCTGGGTATAGAGGTGGAGGTGGATGTGCTGGGTGTTGAGGTGGAGGTGGATGTGCTGGGTCTAGAAGTGGATGTGCTGGGTATAGAGGTGGAGGTGGATGTGCTGGGTCTGGAAGTGGATGTGCTGGGTATAGAGGTGGAGATGGGGCCAGGATAAGTGGTGAGCGCTTGACCAACTGGGGGAGGAGAGAATTATGAACATAAGATAAGTTGTACGTATCGCCAAAATATGAATTGACAATGAACATCATAACTGTAAATCTAAACATGTATGTGATTATGTACATTGATAATAAAACAAATAACTTAAATGTTTTAGAAGTCAAGGCATCTTAATTACATAATGTGTGAATGAATCTGTTTATCAATGGCTAAACAGGTGAACACATTTTTATTAAATTATTCAAGGCAGGGTAGGCAAATTTGGCAAAGGTTTGAAAGAATTCAAATCAAAATAACCCCGTCCACCCTAATAAACCACTCCTTCACAACAAATGACCCAGACTATTCCTTAGAGATATGTAGGTAAGGCAAGTATCTAATCCAATCACTGCATTCTGCCGGAGCACTATTACATCATTAATGCAGGTCCAATCATGATTATTCGTTATTTTTATTACATTCCTGCGTGGCCCAAAGATATCAGATATCATTTCAGTGTCAAACCTTTGAATCTACTGACAGATATCAGGAAGTGAATATATTTACAGCAAACAATTAAAAAGTGTTTCTCGACAATAATACTTACCCTGCCTTTGATGAACCAGCCAACAATCTCCCCTACTCACCTTCACAGACAACGCCAGCCTCTTCACCTGGACTACAGTCATGGGAACCGAAGCCACGTTGGTTGCAGTCTATCAGCAGGGACTCCAACCCTGAGCACCTGACGTCATCCATCCAGATGGGTCCTCTGCCCGGGCCAAAGTAACCTTGGATGGGGGCAGAGAGGGCTTGGCCACAGCCCACCTGTCTGCACACCACCTGGGCGTGGTTCAGGTCCCAGATATCGTCGCACACCGTCCCCCACTGGCCCCGGTGGAAGATCTCAACTCGGCCAGAGCAGATGCTGTTCTCCCCAGCTAGACGCACATCTCCTTCCCTGGCGGTGACGTTGGAGGGCTCCAGTGTGGGGATGACGAGGTCACCGGTGCCAGTAGTTGGAGACGGTGTTGTGAAGATGGACACTGCTTGAGTAACTTGAGAAGAAGGTGACATGCGCGTGTTTAACGAGCTGTGTATAAAGTGTTCGTACTGAACGTATAACGAAGGAA
>BROE01000002.1:981397-993924 GCA_036571765.1 Plecoglossus altivelis
GTGTGGCATGTGTGTGGGGTGTTTGTGTTTGTGTGTGTGTGTGTGTGGTGTGGTGTGTGTGTGGGGGGGTGGTGTGGCATGTGTGTGGGGTGTTTGTGTTTGTGTGTGTGTGTGTGTGGTGTGGTGTGTGTGTGGGGGGGGGTGGTGTGGCATGTGTGTGTGTGTGTGTGTGTGTGTGTGTGTGGTGTGGTGTGGTGTGTGTGTGGGGTGTTTGTGTTTGTGTTATGGTTCTAGACATGAGGCATTGGCCCACTCCTTTAATCCCTCCTGCATTCACCCTCTCACTCTCTCATCCCCACGCTCTCACCCTCTAACTATCTCACCCTTTTATCCTCTCACCCCTCACCCTCTAATTCCATCACCCCTCTCACTCTCTTATCCCCCCACACTCTCATCCTCTCACTCTCTCACCCACTCATCCTCTCACCCCCTCACCCTCTTATCCCCCAGGTGCATGCCCACTCTGTGTTGTCTTGTGGGCGGAGCTTCGACGAAGACCAGGTGCTCCTCCCCTTCATAGGCCACGCCCTCTCCTGTCTGTGGACGGACCCTGGCGTGCGGGCAGCAGCGGCCAGGGGCTACGAGTACGAGCTCAACGACTCTGCTCTGTAGTGAGTACACACACACACACACACGCACGCGCATGCACACTCACACACTCATACACACAGATTGTGATGAGTACACACACACTCTCACACACACACACGTGCATGCACACAGGTTGTGGTGAGTACACACACACACACACTCACTCACACTCTCATACACACAGGTTGTGATGAGTACACACACACACAAACACACACGCGTATGCACACGCACTCTCACTCACACACTCATACACACAGGTTGTGGTGAGTACACACACCCTCTCACACACTGTCACACACATACACACATGCATGCACACAGGTTGTGTGAGTACACACACACACACACACTCTCACACAGATTGTGATGAGGCCTGCACTGCAGGGTTCTAATGAATTGAGGTTCTAAGATGGTGTTTTAACTTGTGGTTTGTGTCACATAGAATTAGCCTTGTTTGGGGGGAGAGGTTGAAGAGGGAGAGGGGGGAGGAGGAGAAAGGGGGAGGAGGAGAGAGAGAGGGGGGAGGAGAGGATAGATCATTTGAATAATGACTAATACGTGGTATTATATATTTTTATATTATAGTAAATGAAACCAGATAATACATAACAGGATATTACTTCACATAGCGGGTGTACCAATATAGGCTATCATTTAGTATATTACATAAGTATACTGTATGTTATGTTTAGCATGAAAGTTTGAGTAACAGTAGTATATACATAGTAATAGTAGTATATACACATAGTAACAGTAGTATATACATAGTAACAGTAGTATATACACATAGTAACAGTAGTATATACATAGTAACAGTAGTATATACATAGTAACAGTAGTATACACATAGTAACAGTAGTATATACATAGTAACAGCAGTATATACATAGTAACAGTAGTATATATACATAGTAACAGTAGTATATACATAGTAACAGCAGTATATACATAGTAACAGTAGTATGTACATAGTAACAGTAGTATATACATAGTAACAGCACTATATACATAGTAACAGTAGTATACACATAGTAACAGCAGTATATACATAGTAACAGCACTATATACATAGTAACAGTAGTATACACATAGTAACAGCAGTATATACATAGTAACAGCACTATATACATAGTAACAGTAGTATACACATAGTAACAGCAGTATATACATAGTAACAGCACTATATACATAGTAACAGTAGTATACACATAGTAACAGCAGTATATACATAGTAACAGTAGTATACATTCTGTTAGTAACAGTTAGTTTTTGATAAGAATTCTCTAGTACCCAGTTAGTAATATACATTTAGTTTAAACCAGTAGTAGATACAACATCACGTAAACAGTAGTATATAGCCATCAGCCAGTAAAAATCAAGTAAAAGTACTATACACAACTAGTTAACAGTTAGTCATGGTTAACGGAACCAATCAGTCACGTAGGAATCAAGTACCGCCAGTATATAAATTAGTGCGTACCAGGTAGCTGTCATTCCAATACAGTAGACCGGTAGAAATAATACATCAGTACAGCAGTAGTAAGGCCCTATACATAGTAAACGCAGTAGTAATAACCTAGTCGTAAGTATACAGATAGTACAGTAAGTAGATAGTAACTGAAAGCAGAACAGTAGTAATCAAACAATTGTACGTCCATAAGTAACGAGTAGTGATGTATAAGTAAAGTAGTAATATAACATAGTAACAGTAGTAAATTTATACAATGTCAAAGATAATAGACATAAGTATCAGATGAATGACATAAAGAATAACGCAATATGGGATAAACAGTAAAGAGTTAATGATAACTTGCAGTAGTGTAAATAATAACATATATAAGTAAAATAGTTGAATCAATAGGCTCATGTGCTATTGTCTCCGTGTAAGTAGACAGCAAGGTAAGTTTAACCGACAGATAATTGTACTAATGCAAGGTAAGTGTTCTACCCACCGATGGTGCATCAGTCGATTCCAAACTTAATACGCATTTCAGGGAGTACTCCGAACCACATATGAGGTTCCAAACCCAACTTAAGTTATAAATACCAATAAGTAGAATACTCCAGAAGTTAACCTGCTCAGTACAACCCACTCAAACTAACCCTTGGTCATCTTCAGGTTGACCAATCGATGCACATCTCTATACCAGCTACGCTCCTACGACTACATTGTGTTCCTACATTAATGCAGCTGTGTATGTCATGTAACGGGGGGGGTATTAACATTACAAGTAAAACAGTAGTATAGTACATAGTAAATCAGTAGTACTCCGTACTACACAATAGTAACAGCATACAGTATATACACATGTAACAGTTAGTGACGTAGTACCTATGCGATATTAACAGGTTAGTACGTGTACATAGTAACAAGTGCTATAAGCCAACTCAGAGATAACAGCACAGTAGTATTATACTATACGTAGCGAGTAGTATATACACTAACAGTAACCAGTAGTATATTACATAGTGAACCAGTGGCAGTATATACACTAGCAACATGTATGTTAGTATAACAGATAGTAACAGCTGGTAAGGTTTGTGCAAGTTATAAAATGCGAGTAACAGTAGTAGATAGCAAAGTAAACCAGTATGATTGTCGTTAAAATAGGTATTTAAAATGTTAAATGAATCTTCCCAATGTTTGCTCGTTTCACTGTATGTGATATACGTAGAGCTATAGGTTTCTGCGGCAATCACGGGTGGCGGATCATTGCAAAGAATGTGCTGTGGGACGTGTAGAAAAATACTTACAGAATGGGTTTTTGTTTGTGTCTGTCTGTCTGTTTCTGTCTGATTCTGTCTGTCTGTTTGAGATGTCTGTCTGTCTGTCTGTCTACATGTATCTGTCTGTCTCTCTGACTCGGTCTCTCTGATTGTTCCTGTCTGTCTCTCTGTCGATGTCGCTCTACATTGCCTGTGTGTTGTGTGATTGGGTTCTGTTATCTGTCTGTCTACATGCGTGTGTGTGTCTGTCTGTCTTCGTGTGTGTGTGTCTGTCTGTCTGTCTGTGTGTCTGTCTGTCTTCGTATGTGTGTGTGATGAGGCCTGGAGCCCCAGCAGGGGGTGTCGTGTCTTATCCTCTCCCCGAGGAGCAGAGCTTCTTCTGGGGTTATCTGCTCCGACAGCCTCCTTGGATCCTCCTGGTGCCCGCTGGGAACGACATGCTGATGTCTCAAGACACACACACTCGCAGTCACACACACACACACACACACACACTCTCACTCACACACACACTCGCAGTCACACACACACACACACTCGCACTCACACACACATATGCACAGTCGCTCACACACACACACACACACACACATGCACACTCGCTCACACACACTCGCACTCACACACACTCGCACTCCCACACACACAAGCACAGTCGCTCACACACACTCACACACATGCACACTCGCTCACACACACACACACATACATGCACACTAGCTCAAACACACACACACACACACTCATACACACACACACTCACACACACATCTAGTATAAGCGCATGCGTGTCAGTGTGTGTGTGTGTGTGTGTGTGTGTGTGTGTGTGTGTGTGTGTGTGTGTGTGTGTGTGTGTGTGTGTGCGAACACGCTTGCACACGCCTGTGTCAAGTTACACGCTCAATATTGAAATTCCTGGGTATTGTTTAGCAGCCCGGATCAGTTCCAGCAGGTCTTTCTTATCACGCCAGGCCTGCTATGGTATTATGGAAATCACCTCCTCTGATCCGGTAGCATGAATATTCAGCGTTCTGATTGGTCACAGCGCCCTCCTGGGGCACCTGGAAGCAGATCAGTCACCTGACACACACACAGGTGAAACACACACGCAGGTGAAACACACAAGCAGGTGAAACACACGCAGGTGAAACACACAAGCAGGTGAAACACACAAGCAGGTGAAACACAAGCAGGTGAAACACACACGCAGGTGAAACACACAAGCAGGTGAAACACACACGCAGGTGAAACACACACGCAGGTGAAACACACACGCAGGTGAAACACACAAGCAGGCGAAACACACACGCAGGTGAAACACACAAGCAGGTGAAACACACACGCAGGTGAAACACAAGCAGGTGAAACACACAAGCAGGTGAAACACACGTAATACACACATGGTCAGAAAACAGGAAGACTTCTGTGAATCTAGCCCCAACCTCTCCATCTCATCTCTCCATCTCATCTCTCCCTCTTATCTCTCCATCTTATCTCTCCATCTTATCTCTCCCTCTTATCTCTCCCTCGTATCTCTCCATCTTATCTCTCCATCTTATCTCTCCATCTCATCTCTCCATCTTATCTCTCCATCTTATCTCTCCATCTTATCTCTCCCTCTTATCTCTCCATCTCATCTCTCCATCTCATCTCTCCATCTCATCTCTCCATCTCATCTCTCCATCTTATCTCTCCATCTTATCTCTCCATCTTATCTCTCCCTCCCTAGTTTCTTCGACAACATGGCTCGCATCATCTCCCCTGACTTCGTTCCCACGGAAACCGACGTGCTGAGGGTTCGACTACGGACCACTGGGGTGATGGAGACTCAGTTCAAGGTCAACCACCTGACCTTCAGGTAACTAACACTGCTGCTACACCTGACCTTCAGGTAACTAACACAGCTGCTACACCTGACCTTCAGGTAACTAACACAGCTGCTACACCTGACCTTCAGGTAACTAACACTGCTGCTACACCTGACCTTCAGGTAACTAACACTGCTGCTACACCTGACCTTCAGGTAACTAACACAGCTGCTACACCTGACCTTCAGGTAACTAACACAGCTGCTACTCCTGACCTTCAGGTAACTAACACAGCTGCTACACCTGACCTTCAGGTAACTAACACTGCTGCTACACCTGACCTTCAGGTAACTAACACTGCTGCTACACCTGACCTTCAGGTAACTAACACAGCTGCTACACCTGACCTTCAGGTAACTAACACTGCTGCTTCACCTGACCTTCAGGTAACTAACACTGCTGCTACACCTGACCTTCAGGTAACTAACACAGCTGCTACACCTGGCCTTCAGGTAACTAACACTGCTGCTTCACCTGACCTTCAGGTAACTAACACTGCTGCTACACCTGACCTTCAGGTAACTAACACAGCTGCTACACCTGACCTTCAGGTAACTAACACAGCTGCTACACCTGACCTTCAGGTAACTAACACAGCTGCTACACCTGACCTTCAGGTAACTAACACTGCTGCTACACCTGACCTTCAGGTAACTAACACTGCTGCTACACCTGACCTTCAGGTAACTAACACAGCTGCTACTCCTGACCTTCAGGTAACTAACACAGCTGCTACACCTGACCTTCAGGTAACTAACACAGCTGCTACACCTGACCTTCAGGTAACTAACACTGCTGCTACACCTGACCTTCAGGTAACTAACACAGCTGCTACACCTGACCTTCAGGTAACTAACACTGCTGCTACACCTGACCTTCAGGTAACTAACACAGCTGCTACACCTGACCTTCAGGTAACTAACACAGCTGCTACACCTGACCTTCAGGTAACTAACACTGCTGCTTCACCTGACCTTCAGGTAACTAACACTGCTGCTTCACCTGACCTTCAGGTAACTAACACAGCTGCTACACCTGACCTTCAGGTAACTAACACTGCTGCTACACCTGACCTTCAGGTAACTAACACTGCTGCTACACCTGACCTTCAGGTAACTAACACTGCTGCTTCACCTGACCTTCAGGTAACTAACACTGCTGCTTCACCTGACCTTCAGGTAACTAACACTGCTGCTACACCTGACCTTCAGGTAACTAACACTGCTGCTACACCTGACCTTCAGGTAACTAACACAGCTGCTACACCTGACCTTCAGGTAACTAACACAGCTGCTACACCTGACCTTCAGGTAACTAACACAGCTGCTACACCTGACCTTCAGGTAACTAACACTGCTGCTACTAAGCATCTCATCAATCAATCATCTTTATTGTCATTGTACAACGAAATGTGATGCTACCCTTACCAGTGCAATGAATAAATAAGATAATAATATGGCAGACTAAGATAAAAATGCTTATTACGATAAAAACGAGTTAAGGTAAATGCTGCTGTTTATTTACTTGTATTTACTGCTGTCTGTTAGCAGTACTTACTGCTAATACTAATATTTCCACTACCACCAGTGCTGCATTTATCTCCAGTGAAACCAGACAGGTAACAGATCACGCAGAGAAGCAACGTGGCCCCATACCTTGTCAGTGTTCCAGTGTATATTCTCCTTTTGAAACCATACCTGCGTTTTGCCATGTGGTCTAGGCTTAGTCATCTAGTACAGGTCTAGGGTTAGTCATCTAGTACAGGTCTAGGCTTAGTCATGTAGTACAGGTCTAGGCTTAGTCATGTAGTACAGGTCTAGGGTTAGTCATGTAGTACAGGTCTAGGGTTAGTCATCTAGTACAGGTCTAGGGTTAATCAGCTAGTACAAGTCTAGGCTTAGTCATCTAGTACAGGTCTAGGGTTAGTCATCTAGTACAGGTCTAGGGTTAGTCATCTAGTGCAAGTCTAGGGTTAGTCATCTAGTACAGGTCTAGGGTTAGTCATCTAGTACAGGTCTAGGGTTAGTCATCTAGTACAGGTCTAGGGTTAGTCATCTAGTACAAGTCTATGGTTAGTCATCTAGTGCAAGTCTAGGGTTAGTCATCTAGTACAGGTCTAGGGTTAGTCATCTAGTACAGGTCTAGGCTTAGTCATCTAGTACAAGTCTAGGGTTAGTCATCTAGTACAGGTCTAGGGTTAGTCATCTAGTACAAGTCTAGGCTTAGTCATCTAGTACAGGTCTAGGGTTAGTCATCTGTTACAAGTCTATGGTTAGTCATCTAGTACAGGTCTAGGGTTAGTCATCTAGTACAAGTCTATGGTTAGTCATCTAGTACAGGTCTAGGGTTAGTCATCTAGTACAGGTCTAGGGTTAGTCATCTAGTACAGGTCTATGGTTAGTCATCTAGTACAGGTCTATGGTTAGTCATCTAGTACAGGTCTATGGTTAGTCATCTAGTACAGGTCTATGGTTAGTCATCTAGTACAGGTCAAGGCTTAGTCATCTAGTACAGGTCTAGGGTTAGTCATCTAGTACAAGTCTAGGGTTAGTCATCTAGTACAGGTCTAGGCTTAGTCATGTAGTACAGGTCTAGGGTTAGTCATGTAGTACAGGTCTAGGGTTAGTCATCTAGTACAGGTCTAGGGTTAGTCATCTAGTACAAGTCTATGGTTAGTCATCTAGTACAGGTCTAGGCTTAGTCATCTAGTACAGGTCTAGGATTAGTCATCTAGTACAGGTCTAGGGTTAGTCATCTAGTACAAGTCTAGGGTTAGTCATCTAGTACAGGTCTAGGGTTAGTCATCTAGTACAGGTCTAGGGTTAGACCAGTAGTCAAAATCCTAACCTCGGATGTAGTACTCTAACCCAGAGGTCCAAATCTAGGATGGGTCTTGTTTTGAAAAGCCATCAACAGGCGTCGTTATGACACGTTTGGTGTTTTTTAAGACCTTTTATCTTTTGGAACCTGACTCAAATCCTCTGCATAACACCTGACAGTCTATTGGCTGCTTGTCACAGGAAGTCAGATTCGATTGGTTAGGAGAAGTAGCAGGGTAAGGAAGTCAATATTTGAATGCGCCAGGCATCCAAATCAATGTGCAGATGACTAACAATGACTGACACACACACACTTAGACACAACAACACACACACAGACACGACACACACACACACTCAGACACACCCACACATACAACACACACACCACAACACACAACTTAGAACGCACACACACCATACCCACACACAGACACAATACACATACACAAACACAGACACATACAACACATGCAGCACAACACACACACACAACACACAGACACACACAGACACACACAAAGACACATACACACACACTCATACACAGACACAGACAGCATACACACACACACGCCAGCACATACAGACACATGCAGACTCACACACACACAAAACGCACATGCAAGACTCACACAACAGACACATGCAGACACACACAGACACGCAGACACACACAGACAAGCACTATGCAGACAACACACACACGACACACACGCATGCACACACACACACACAACCGCCTGCACAACCGCACACACACACACACACACTCCTGCACACACACGCACACACACTTTAACTGGTTTCTGTTATCAGTGACAGGTTTTCTTTGTAGACATCAGCCCCAACATTCACACACAGTTTACACAAACAACACACACGCACACACCCTGATCCTTCAATGCTACACCACACATGCGCACACACACACACACTATTATCCTTCATGCTACTTTCTCACAAACACACACACAAAACCTCTGTAACACACAGACGCACACACAAAAGACACACAACATAGACACACACAGACAACAGAACACATCACACACAACAGACACACACACACACACAGACCCTGTTAACTCGGTTGTTACTTTTGTTCTGAGATCAGTAAGGTCATCTTTTCAAGTGCCTGATCAGAAATGATACTAGAGTGAAGGATTGTGGGTAATTCTGTTCCTCCGCTACTTGAGCGGTGATGCGGTGTGTGTGTGTGTGTGTGTGTGTGTGTGTAGTGTGGGTGTGTAGTGTGTGTGTGGTGTGTGTGTGTGTCTTTCTTTCTCTCTCTGTTTCTCCCCCTATCTCTCTGTCACTTTATTTTTCTCTCCATCTCTTTCTCTTCCCTCTCTTTCTCTTCTGCTCTCTCTCTTCTACTCTCTCTCTTCCACTCTCTCCTCTCCTTTCAACTCTCTTCTCTCTCTCTCTTCTCTCTCTCTTCACTCTCTCTCGTCTCTCTCTCTCTCTCTTCTGGCTCTCTCTCTCTCTCTCTCTCTCTCTCTCTTCTGCTCTCTCTCTCTTCTACTCTCTTTCTCTTCTCTCTCTCTCTCTCTTCTGCTCTCTCTCTCTCTCTCTCTGCTTCTACTCTCTTTCTCTGTCTCTCTCTCTTCCACTCTCTCTTCCACTCTCTCTTCCACTCTCTCTCTCTCTTCTGCTCTCTCTCTTCCACTCTCTCTCTCTTCCTCTCTCTCTCTCTCTGTCTCTCTCTTTTCCACTCTCTCTTCCACTCTCTCTCTCTTCTACTCTCTTTCTCTGTCTCTCTCTCTCTCTCTCTCTCTCTCTCTCTCTTCTACTGCTCTTCTCTGTCTCTTCTCTCTCTCTATGTCTATGTCTCTCCCTCTCTTTCTACTCTCTCTCTCCTCTCTCTCTCTCTTCCCACTCTCTTTCTCTCCCTCTCTCTTCCACTCTCTTACTCTCTACCCCTCTCCTTCTCTCCCCATCGTCCCCTCTCTATCCCTCTCTCTCGCCTCTCCCTCCACCCCATCTCTCCTCCCATCTCCCTCCCCTTCTCTCTCTCTTCCCTCACACCTGTATGTCAGACCCACCTCTCTCTCTCCTCTTTCTCCATCCTCTCCAACTCAAGGTAATTTACCTGTTACCTGTGACATTTTATATGAATCATAACAGCCAACTAGGTTAGCCTTCCTGAACAGTGGCCTCTTCCATAACAACTGCTTAGCATATAAACACAGAAGAGGAAACCAATATGTTAGATAACTGGCTTGGATTCTCCTTAGAGAGACGCAGGTGACAAATTCACACACACACACATCGCATACAACACACACACACACATACACATACACACCACACACATACACACAGACACATATATTCATACACACATGCACACATCAGCACATACACATGCACAACACACACACACACATACCAGCACACCACAATCGCACGCACACACACACATACACACATGCACACGCACACGCACGCACACACATACACACGCACACACAGTCTACACCACACGCACACACACCACACGCACAACACACACACAACATAACACGCACTACACACAACAACGCAACACACCATACAGACGCGCACACATACACACGCTCGCACACACATACACACGCACACACATACACACGCACGCACACACACGCATACACACGCACACACACGCGCGCACACATACACAGCACCACACACATAACACGCACACACATATACACACACACACATACACACACACACGCGCGCGCACACACCACATTTCATGACCTCCCACACACAGACCGCAACTTTTCAGTATGGCATGTTTGTGAGTGTTGAGTGTTCGTAAACCCATCCTAGTGATTGGGCTCTGGAGTTCAGGATGTCATGACGGGTTGAGGGCACCTGATTGGACGCCCCAAGGATGTCAAGGCGGTTTGAGGGCGCCTGATTGGACGTTCTAAGGATGTCAAGGTGGGTTGAGGGCGCATGATTGGACCCCCTTCTCAGAAGTTTGGAGAGATGACTGAAGGGCACGTACACACTAATTGATAAACAAGGAATTTTGAGTGTGTGTTTTGTGTGAGTGTGTGGTGTGTTTATGTGACTTGGGTGTGTGGTGTGTGTGGGCGCGTTTGTTTGTGCGAGAGACCCCTTGAGGTTGTTGTAGAGATTAGGATAAGCTGTTGCAATTAATTCAAGTTTAGCTGCAGAAGTGATAGTGTGGAAGCTCCAGACAGACGGGGCTTTCATCCAAATGGGGGTGTGTGTGTGTGGTGGGTGGGTGCGTGTGGTGTGTGAGTGGGTGTGTGTGTGTGGGTGGGTGCGCCGTGCGGGGGTGTGTGGTGGGTGTGTGTGGTGGGTGGGAGTGTGTGTTGTGGGTGTGTGGTGGGTGTGTGTGGGTGGTGGTGAAGTGTGTGTGTTGGGGGGGGGTGGGTGGGGGGCAGTATGTGTTGTGGTGTTGTGTGTGGTGTGTCGTGTGTGTGGCGGAGGGGGGGTTGTGTGTGTGTGGGCATTTGGGCATGTGTTTACATATCCTTGAGTGGTGTGTGTATGATTGTGTGGTGTAATGATTGTGTGCGTTTTAAGGGGTGTGTGTTTAGATTCCAAGCAGGAAGCGGCTGTGCTGTAGGATCAGGGCAGATTGACACTGACGCACTCACAAACACACACAACGCTCACACGCATCGCACACAAAGTAGCCACACGCACACACACGTCAACACCACACGTCACACACGCACACACGTCACACACAGGCCCACAACACACCTCCACACACAAGCTCTCACACACACCGTCACACAGGACACGGGCAGACACACCTCCACACACGCCACACACGCTTCACAACATTTAGGTCACACGATCAGGCCTTGCTCTACACACATCGCCACAACACATTTTTCCAACTCACGATCACGTACAACACACGCTCAACACACGCACTCCACATGCTCGCACACACGAACACACGCTCACACACACCCACACACCACACGCTCGGATCACATACACACTTCTTCAAACATGCTCATATCGTTGTCTGTCCACACACAGTAAGGACCAGATGCTAGCTAATGCACTGTGAAATGGTCTAGACCTTGTCTCAATCCACTTACGCTGTCAGTCTGAGGGTGATGTTCAATGTTTCTATTAGGCTTTCCTCGTGTGGGTGTGTGTGTGGGTGTGGTGTGTGTGTGGTGTGTGAGAGTGGAGTTGAGAGTGTGTGTGGTGTGTGGTGTGGGTGTGAGTGTGGTGTGTGTGGTGTTTTTGTGTGTGTGAGTGAGTGGGTGGGATTGCACATGATTGTTTGTATGTGTTCATGTTTGTGCAGTTGTGTGTGTTTGATTGTGTGTGCGCTCGATTGCATTTCAAACTGGGAGAGTTGATAGAGAAGCTTGGTGGTTCTAGTCATGTTCCTACAGAAGCTTGGTGGTTCTAGTCATGTTCCTACAGAACCTTGGTGGTTCTAGTCATGTTCCTACAGAAGCTTGGTGGTTCTAGTCATGTTCCTACAGCAGATGGGAGGTTCTAGTCATGTTCCTACAGAACC
>BROE01000002.1:994687-1047187 GCA_036571765.1 Plecoglossus altivelis
CTGACCCGTTCAGTTTCGTAAACTACACTACACGCCTCTACAACCTGACCCTCTTTCGTAACTTTGACCACACCCGCTGGCTACACCGCCGTCCTGACCTTTCAGGTCAGCTAACACTTTGCTGCTTTGTACAGTGCTGACCTCTTCCAGGTAACTCAACACAGCTGCTACAAGTCCGTTGTCTTGTTACGGAGGGTAACACTAACACAGGTTGCGGCTGCTACAGAGTATCTCCTGCCTTAGGTAACTAAACACACGAGCTGCTACATCCTGACCTTCAGGTAACTGCAACACATGTCTGTCTTACATGCCCTTCAGGTAACTAACGCACTGCTGCTATAAACCGCACTGACCGTCAGGTAAAATAACACACTGCTACACGCTGACCGTTCAGGTACCTAACCGCCTGCTACACCTGACCGTTCAGGGGTAACTAACCCTGCTGCTAGGCACCTTTGATTCGTTGCAGGTAACTAACACGGAGCCTGTACACCCCGCTGACTGCAGGTTGTAACTTTAACACAGGTGAACTACCGGTGTGACCTCTCAGGTACATAATAACACAGCTGCTACTACCTGCCACCTGACCTTCAGTTGTAGACTGTACACTGCTGCTACTAAGCATCTCATCAATCAATCATCTTTATTGTCATTGTACAACGAAATGTGATGCTACCCTTACCAGTGCAATGAATAAATAAGATAATAATATGGCAGACTAAGATAAAAATGCTTATTACGATAAAAACGAGTTAAGGTAAATGCTGCTGTTTATTTACTTGTATTTACTGCTGTCTGTTAGCAGTACTTACTGCTAATACTAATATTTCCACTACCACCAGTGCTGCATTTATCTCCAGTGAAACCAGACAGGTAACAGATCACGCAGAGAAGCAACGTGGCCCCATACCTTGTCAGTGTTCCAGTGTATATTCTCCTTTTGAAACCATACCTGCGTTTTGCCATGTGGTCTAGGCTTAGTCATCTAGTACAAGTCTAGGCTTAGTCATCTAGTACAGGTCTAGGATTAGTCATCTAGTACAGGTCTAGGCTTAGTCATCTAGTACAGGTCTAGGATTAGTCATCTAGTACAGGTCTAGGGTTAGTCATCTAGTACAGGTCTAGGGTTAATCAGCTAGTACAAGTCTAGGCTTAGTCATCTAGTACAGGTCTAGGGTTAGTCATCTAGTACAGGTCTAGGGTTAGTCATCTAGTACAAGTCTAGGCTTAGTCATCTAGTACAGGTCTAGGGTTAGTCATCTGTTACAAGTCTATGGTTAGTCATCTAGTACAGGTCTAGGGTTAATCAGCTAGTACAAGTCTAGGGTTAGTCATCTAGTACAGGTCTAGGATTAGTCATCTAGTACAGGTCTATGGTTAGTCATCTAGTACAGGTCTAGGCTTAGTCATCTAGTACAAGTCTAGGGTTAGTCATCTAGCACAAGTCTAGGCTTAGTCATCTAGTACAAGTCTACGGTTAGTCATCTAGTACAAGTCTAGGGTTAGTCATCTGGTACAAGTCTATGGTTAGTCATCTAGTACAGGTCTAGGGTTAGTCATCTAGTACAGGTCTAGGATTAGTCATCTAGTACAGGTCAAGGCTTAGTCATCTAGTACAAGTCTACGGTTAGTCATCTAGTACAAGTCTAGGCTTAGTCATGTAGTACAGGTCTAGGGTTAGTCATGTAGTACAGGTCTAGGGTTAGTCATCTAGTACAGGTCTAGGGTTAGTCATCTAGTACAGGTCAAGGCTTAGTCATCTAGTACAGGTCTAGGGTTAGTCATCTAGTACAAGTCTAGGGTTAGTCATCTAGTGCAAGTCTAGGGTTAGTCATCTAGTACAGGTCTAGGGTTAGTCATGTAGTACAGGTCTAGGGTTAGTCATCTAGTACAGGTCTAGGCTTAGTCATCTAGTACAAGTCTATGGTTAGTCATCTAGTACAGGTCTAGGCTTAGTCATCTAGTACAAGTCTACGGTTAGTCATCTAGTACAAGTCTACGGTTAGTCATCTAGTACAAGTCTACGGTTAGTCATCTAGTACAAGTCTACGGTTAGTCATCTAGTACAAGTCTACGGTTAGTCATCTAGTACAAGTCTACGGTTAGTCATCTAGTACAGGTCTAGGGTTAGACCAGTAGTCAAAATCCTAACCTCGGATGTAGTACTCTAACCCAGAGGTCCAAATCTAGGATGGGTCTTGTTTTGAAAAGCCATCAACAGGCGTCGTTATGACACGTTTGGTGTTTTTTAAGACCTTTTATCTTTTGGAACCTGACTCAAATCCTCTGCATAACACCTGACAGTCTATTGGCTGCTTGTCACAGGAAGTCAGATTCGATTGGTTAGGAGAAGTAGCAGGGTAAGGAAGTCAATATTTGAATGCGCCAGGCATCCAAATCAATGTGCAGATGACTAACAATGACTGACACACACACTCACTTAGACACACACACACACACAGACACGTACACACACACACACTCAGACACACACACACATACACACACACACACACACACACACTTAGACACACACACATACACACACACAGACACATACACATACACACACAGACACATACACACACATGCAGACACACACACACACACATACACACAGACACACACAGACACACACACAGACACATACACACACACTCATACACAGACACAGACACATACACACACACACACAGACACATACAGACACATGCAGACTCACACACATACAGACACATGCAGACTCACACACAGACAGACACATGCAGACACACACAGACACGCAGACACACACAGACAGACATATGCAGACACACACACACACACACACGCATGCACACACACACACACACGCCTGCACACACACACACACACACACACACTCCTGCACACACACGCACACACACTTTAACTGGTTTCTGTTATCAGTGACAGGTTTTCTTTGTAGACATCAGCCCCAACATTCACCACAGTCTATACACAAACACACACACGCACACACACTGATCCTTCATGCTACACACACACATGCGCACACACACACACACTATTATCCTTCATGCTACTTTCTCACAAACACACACACAAAACCTCTGTAACACACAGACGCACACACAAAGACACACACATAGACACACACAGACACAGACACACACACACACACAGACACACACACACACACAGACCCTGTTAACTCGGTTGTTACTTTTGTTCTGAGATCAGTAAGGTCATCTTTTCAAGTGCCTGATCAGAAATGATACTAGAGTGAAGGATTGTGGGTAATTCTGTTCCTCCGCTACTTGAGCGGTGATGCGGTGTGTGTGTGTGTGTGTGTGTGTGTTGTAGTGTTCTGTAGTGTGTGTGTGTGTGTGTGTGTGTGTCTTATATCCCTCTGATAACCCAGTATTAAGTGTCATCAAATAAGTCTAATTACATAGTAATCTCTGCCTGGAGAACCTCTCTCTCTTCTGCTCTCTCTCTTCTACTCTCTCTCTTCCACTCTCTCTCTCTCTTCCACTCTCTCTCTCTCTCTCTCTCTCTCTCTCTCTCTCCACTCTCTCTCTCTCTCTCTCTCTCTCTCTCTCTCTCTCTCTCTCTCTCTCTCTCTCTCTCTCTCTCTGCTCTCTCTCTCTTCTACTCTCTTTCTCTGTCTCTCTCTCTCTCTCTTCTGCTCTCTCTCTCTCTCTCTCTCTTCTACTCTCTTTCTCTGTCTCTCTCTCTTCCACTCTCTCTTCCACTCTCTCTTCCACTCTCTCTCTCTCTTCTGCTCTCTCTCTTCCACTCTCTCTCTCTCTCTCTCTCTCTCTCTGTCTCTCTCTTTTCCACTCTCTCTTCCACTCTCTCTCTCTTCTACTCTCTTTCTCTGTCTCTCTCTCTCTCTCTCTCTCTCTCTCTCTTTCTACTCTCTTTCTCTGTCTCTCTCTCTCTCTTCTACTCTCTCTCTTTTCCACTCTCTCTCTCCCTCTCTCTCTCTCTTCCACTCTCTTTCTCTCCCTCTCTCTTCCACTCTCTTACTCTCTACCCCTCTCCTTCTCTCCCCATCTCCCCCCCTCTCTATCCCTCTCTCTCCCTCTCCCTCCATCCCCATCTCTCCCTCCCCCCTCTCCCTCCCCTTCTCTCTCTCTTCCTCACACTCTGTATGTCAGACCCACCTCTCTCTCTCTCTCTTTCTCCATCCTCTCCAACTCAAGGTAATTTACCTGTTACCTGTGACATTTTATATGAATCATAACAGCCAACTAGGTTAGCCTTCCTGAACAGTGGCCTCTTCCATAACAACTGCTTAGCATATAAACACAGAAGAGGAAACCAATATGTTAGATAACTGGCTGAGATTCTCCTTAGAGAGACGCAGGTGACAATCACACACACACACATACGCATACACACACACACACGCATACACACACACACACGCACACACATGCGCGCACGCACACACACACGCACACACACACGCACACACATACACACGCACGCACGTACACACATACACACGCACACACATACACACGCACACACACACATACACACACGCACACACATACACACGCACACACATACACACGCACGCACACATACACGCACACACACGCACGCGCGCACACACATACACACGCACACACACGCGCGCACACATACACACGCACACACACACATACACACGCACACACATACACACGCACACACATATACACGCACACACATACACACACACACGCGCGCGCACATACACACACACACGCACACACACACACATACACACACACGCACGCACGCGCGCGCACACACACCACATTTCATGACCTCCCACACACAGACCGCAACTTTTCAGTATGGCATGTTTGTGAGTGTTGAGTGTTCGTAAACCCATCCTAGTGATTGAGCTCTGGAGTTCAGGATGTCATGACGGGTTGAGGGCACCTGATTGGACGCCCCAAGGATGTCAAGGCGGTTTGAGGGCGCCTGATTGGACGTTCTAAGGATGTCAAGGTGGGTTGAGGGCGCATGATTGGACCCCCTTCTCAGAAGTTTGGAGAGATGACTGAAGGGCACGTACACACTAATTGATAAACAAGGAATTTTGAGTGTGTGTTTGTGTGAGTGTGTGTGTGTTTGTAGACTTGGGTGTGTGTGTGTGTGTGGGCGCGTTTGTTTGTGCGAGAGACCCCTTGAGGTTGTTGTAGAGATTAGGATAAGCTGTTGCAATTAATTCAAGTTTAGCTGCAGAAGTGATAGTGTGGAAGCTCCAGACAGACGGGGCTTTCATCCAAATGGGGGTGTGTGTGTGTGGGTGGGTGCGCGTGCGTGTGGGTGTGTGGTGGGTGTGTGTGTGTGGGTGGGTGCGCGTGCGTGTGGGTGTGTGGTGGGTGTGTGTGGGTGGGTGGGGTGAAGTGTGTGTGTGGGTTGTGTGGGTGGGTTGTGTGGGTGGGTGGGTGAGTGTGTGTGTTGGGGGGGGGGTGGGTGGGCATGTATAGTTGTGTGTGTGGTGTGTGTGTGTGTGTCTGTGTGTGTTGGGGAGGGGGGGGTTGTGTGTGTGTGGGCATTTGGGCATGTGTTTACATATCCTTGAGTGGTGTGTGTATGATTGTGTGCGTGTATGATTGTGTGCGTTTTAAGGGGTGTGTGTTTAGATTCCAAGCAGGAAGCGGCTGTGCTGTAGGATCAGGGCAGATTGACACTGACAGCACTCACACACATGCACGCTCCCGCTTCGCACACACACGTTCACACACGCACATGCACACATAGACACACATCACATGCTCACGTCACACACGCACACACACGTCACACACACGCTCACACACACACGCAAAACACACAAACACACGTAAACACACACACGTTCACACAGGATCACGCACACACACGCTCACACACCGCACACACGCTCACACACCGTCACGCTCACACACACGCTCCACACACATGTTCACACACATGTACACACACGCTCACACACGCACTCACACATTGCTCGCACACGTAAACAACACACACTCCACACACACAACACACACACGCTCACACACTTCTTCAAACATGCTCATATCGTTGTCTGTCCACACACAGTAAGGACCAGATGCTAGCTAATGCACTGTGAAATGGTCTAGACCTTGTCTCAATCCACTTACGCTGTCAGTCTGAGGGTGATGTTCAATGTTTCTATTAGGCTTTCCTCGTGTGGGTGTGTGTGTGGGTGTGTGTGTGTGTGGGTGTGTGAGAGTGTGAGTGTGAGTGTGTGTGTGTGTGTGTGTGGGTGTGTGAGAGTGTGAGTGTGGGTGTGTGTGTGTGTGTGTGTGTGAGTGAGTGGGTGGGATTGCACATGATTGTTTGTATGTGTTCATGTTTGTGCAGTTGTGTGTGTTTGATTGTGTGTGCGCTCGATTGCATTTCAAACTGGGAGAGTTGATAGAGAAGCTTGGTGGTTCTAGTCATGTTCCTACAGAACCTTGGTGGTTCTAGTCATGTTCCTACAGAACCTTGGTGGTTCTAGTCATGTTCCTACAGAACCTTGGTGGTTCTAGTCATGTTCCTACAGCAGATGGGAGGTTCTAGTCATGTTCCTACAGAACCTTGGTGGTTCTAGTCATGTTCCTACAGAACCTTGGTGGTTCTAGTCATGTTCCTACAGCAGCTGGGAGGTTCTAGTCATGTTCCTACAGAACCTTGGTGGTTCTAGTCATGTTCCTACAGCAGCTGGGAGGTTCTAGTCATGTTCCTACAGCAGCTGGGAGGTTCTAGTCATGTTCCTACAGCAGCTGGGAGGTTCTAGTCATGTTCCTACAGCAGCTGGGAGGTTCTAGTCATGTTCCTACAGCAGATGGGAGGTTGTTAGTCATTAATAATTCAGGTGACATCCTTGGTTTGCATTTCCTGTCTGATGATGACATCACAATGTATAGGTGCGTGTGCATACGTGTGTCTGTGTCTGTGTGTGTGTGTGTCTCTGTGTGTGTGTGTGTGTGTATGTGTCTGTGTGTGTGTGTGTGTCTGTGTGTGTGTACACACGTGATTCCAGGAGAGCAAACTTTTCACACCCAGGTTTGGTCACGACAACCTTTCCCAACACTTAGAATAAAACATGAAGCCAGCTGCGTGTGTTTTTAATAATGGAAGAGGAAACTCAGAGATCGCTCAGAGAAGTCAGAAACCGTTAGAATGTTCCGGTGTTCATTGTGAGTCAGACACGGATGCAGAAAAAAGAGAAGGGAAGGGTTAGATGTGTTTGTTAGGAAACCAGAAATAGGAGTGTGGCAGATGAATGGAGAACGGCGAGTGGAAAGGAGAGTGTCTCTCTGAAGGTATGTGTGTAGATGTGTGTGTGTGTGTGTGTCTAAAGGTGTGTGTGTGTGTGTCTGAAGGTGTTTGTGTCTAAAGGTGTGTGTGTGTGTGTCTGAAGGTGTTTGTGTCTGAAGGTGTGTGTGTGTGTGTGTCTAAAGGTGTGTGTGTGTGTGTGTGTCTGAAGGTGTTTGTGTCTGAAGGTGTGTGTGTGTGTGTCTAAAGGTGTGTGTGTGTGTGTCTGAAGGTGTGTGTGTTTGTGTGTCTGAAGGTGTGCCTGAAGGTGTGTGTGTGTGTGTGTGTCTAAAGGTGTGTGTGTGTGTAGAGGGCAGGGGAACTGATGGACAGGAGAGAAGAGAGAGATAGGAGAGAGTTACAGAGAAACTCAACTGATGGACAGGAGAGGGAGAGAGAGCGGAGATAGAAGAGAGAGAGGAGAGAAGAGGAGAGAGTAACAGAGAAACTCAAATGATGGACAGGAGAGGGAGAGAGAGCGGAGATAGAAGAGAGAGAGAGGAGAGAAGAGGAGAGAGTAACAGAGAAACTCAACTGATGGACAGGAGAGGAAAAAGAGAAGAGAGAGGAGAGAGAGAGAAGAGAGAGAGGACAGAGAAGAGAGAGAGAGAGAGGAGAGTTACAGAGAAGCTCAGCTAGGAACCAACATACTGCTCGTTGTTTCCCCTGAGACCGCTGTTGACGCGGGACAGGAAGTCTAGTGAATGATTCATGGTGAGCAGAAAGTGGGTGGGGCTAAAACAGTGGGTGGAGTCCCCGAGGTCAACCCCCTCCGCCCTCCCCCACTCTGGTGTTCTGCCATCTGTGGTCTGCATTTATTCTTCTTCTTTTGCTTCCTGTCTTATTTTGTTGACTTTTTTCTTTTCAGTCTTTCCAGGCACCGTGAATTTTGTACAACTTTGTGCCTGCGTGCGTTTGTGTCAGCAAGCGTATTTGTGCAGCGTGTATGTATGTGTGTGTGGGTGTGTGTGCAGGCATGCGTGTGTGTGCAGGCGTGTGTGTAGGCGTGTGTGTGCAGGCGTGTGTGTGTGTGTGCACGCAGGCGTGTGTGTGTGTGTGTGTGTGTGTGTGTGTGTGTGTGTGTGTGTGCAGGCGTGTGTGTGTGAAACAAAGAGATGAGGATGGATAGCTTCTTATCATAATAGGGTTGTCTAGTGCATTACAACCAGGAGAATTTACATGCTTCATTTGTTCAGCTGTCCACAAGCGCGCACACACACATACTCTTGCAATTCTCATTCTTGAAACACACACATTCCCTCTTTTGTCACACACACTTGTGCTGCCCGGGGTCATCTCGTTAAACTCGTTCTAATTAACATCGTCAGTAAAGCCGGCGAATCACCCCGCTCCATTTACCCACCAATCAAGCCATCAGCCAATCACAGGCGTCACGGCCCGGCTACATTAGCATACAGACGCTTCCTGCTTGACCTATGACCTCCACACAGAGAGGATGAGATACGCTCCCTGACTCCCTCTCTCGTTTCTCTTTTCTTTTCGTCTCTCGCTTTCTCTATCTCCCTGTCTCTCCCTCTCTCTCTCGTCCTCGTTCTCTCTCTCTTGCTGTCCCTCTCTCTCTCCCCCTCTCTCCCTCTCTCTCTCTCTCTCTCTCTGTCTCTTGCTCCCTCTCTCTCTCTCTCTCTCTCACAAGGCCTCATTCTTTGTCTCTCGTTCGTTCCCTCTGTTTCTCTGCTTTTCTCAGAGACTGATTGTAAGAAGGCGATGAGAGAGACAGAGAGAGAGAGAGAGACAGACGGAGAGAGAGAGAGACAGACGGAGAGAGAGAGACAGACGGAGAGAGAGAGACAGACAGAGAGAGAGACAGACGGAGAGAGAGAGACAGACGGAGAGAGAGAGACAGACGGAGAGAGAAACAGACGGAGAGAGAAACAGACGGAGAGAGAGAGACAGACGGAGAGAGAGAGAGAGAGAGAGAGAGAGACAGACGGAGAGAGAGACAGACGGAGAGAGAGACAGACGGAGAGAGAGAGACAGACGGAGAGAGAGAGACAGACGGAGAGAGAGAGACAGACGGAGAGAGAGAGACAGACGGAGAGGAAGTTGAAGAGAGGGTATCAGTGCTGGATGTCTCCTGTTTGATATTTGACCATCGACTGATAACCTTGATAGCAAGGGAGACACAGATAGATGAGAGATTTGAACCTTTGAAGTCTGTTGTCTTCCCTCTCCTCCTTCCCTCTCCTCTCCTCCTCCTTCCCTCCCTTCACATCCCCCCTCTCCTCCTCTTTCCCTCTCCTCCTTCCCTCTCCTCTCCTCCTTCCCTCTCCTCCTTCCCTCTCCTCTCTCCTACCCTCACCTCTCCTCTCTCCTCCCCTCTCCTCTCCTCACCTCCCCCCTCTCCTCTTCCCCCCCCTCCAACTCCTCCCCTCTCCTTTCCTCTCTCCTCCACTCTCCTCCCCTCTCCTCCTCCCTGCTGTCTCTCTGTCAGAGGAGAGACCACAGGATGACAGTATTCGTTCTTTCCCCTTTTTGGGGGGTGGGGGGTCGTACAGCGAAGATGTGACCTTTCAAAAGCCCTCAACTCTGTGTGTGTGTGTGTGTGTGTCTGTCTGTGTGTGTGTGTCTGTGTGTGTGTGTGTCTGTGTGTGTGTGTGTGTGTGTGTGTGTGTGTACATGAGGCTGTGTGGCATTTCAGGGAAATTGAAAAGGGGTGCCATCCTCTTACACAGACCCTTAGCCTAACTCTGTGTGTGTGTGTCTCTGTGTTGTGTGTGTGTGTCTCTGTGTGTGTCTCTGTGTGTGTCTGTGTCTTTAGGTGTGTGTGTCTGTGTGTGTGTGTGTGTGTGTCTCTGTGTGTGTGTGTCTCTGTGTGTGTGAGAGTGTGTGTCTGTGTCTTTAGGTGTATGTGTGTGTGTGTGTCTCTGTGTGTGTCTCTGTGTGTGTCTCTGTGTGTGTGTGTGTGTGTGTGTGTGTATGTGTGTGTGTGTGTGTGTGTGTACATGAGGCTTTTGATTGACAGCTCCTCTGAACATTTTTCTATTTTGGTGGTCATGACCTCACATACTGATGCTGCTTCTGAAGAGGACTAGAATCAATCCTAGTATTGCTGTCCATCTCTCACACTCTACGGCCCGTGTGTGACACACACACACATGCACACACACATGCACACACGCACACACACACGCACACACACACACACGGCAAACACCGGTTACTTTCACACTAACAACACACTCACACACGGCAAACACCAGTTACTTCCACACTAACAACACACACACACACATATGCACACACACACACACATATGAACACACACACATGCACACCCACACACACACACACACACACACACACAGCTCTAACCAGTAGCAGGTGTTTTATTGACGTGTCCTCTTCCATGAATGTTTTCATATAACACAACCAGCATCTGTGTGTTAGCATTCGTTAGCACGTCTGGCTAAAAACACACTCCAAACACATTGGCCATCAGCTGTTAGCTTGTTAGCCCATCTTGCAGACAGAGTGGTAATTGTAGAGTGATTTATTTAGCCTTCGAATCCTAACTCATATGATTATAGTTTAGGATAACGGAATGACATCATGAAATGTCTCCCTCTGTCTCTGTCTGTTTCTTATTTATCTCCTCCCCCTCACTCCCTCCCACCTTCCTTTCTCCCTTCCTTCCCTCCTCCCCCTCCCTCCCTCCTTCCTCCCTCCTTCTTCCCCTCCTCCTTCCTTCCCTACCTTCACAAAGGATGTACGATGTGGGCGGTCAGAGAACTGAAAGACGGAAGTGGATTGGCTGTTTCGAGGACGTGAGGGCGGTCCTATTTGTGGTGTCTCTCAGCGGTTACGACATGACATTGGTGGAGGACCCTGCCATGGTAAAAACAGCTGACCAATCACGCACTTAGCACAGACTTACAACACTTCCTCGTACCTAACCTTACGTTGGAGTTCATCAAAACTTTTTTTTTTTTTTCTTAATTATAAAACGCATATATTCGGGGGGGGTTCCACTCATACATATGTCATTGGCTTTAAAACATTCGTGTTAATTGAATTCAGCATCTTTTTGTGGCGTAGAACCGACTGCATGAAAGCCTAAAGCTGTTTAGTTCCATCTGCAACAACATCTTCTTCAGGAACACCTCCATGGTAAGAACAAGCAACACAGAATTACTGATCTACGTGAATGAACCATGTCACACTGTATCTCTCGCTCTCGCTCTCTCTCTTTCTCTCTCTATCGCTCTCTTTCTCTCTCTATCGCTCTCTTTCTCTCTCTCTCTATCGCTCTCTCTCTTTCTCTCTCTATCGCTCTCTTTCTCTCTCTATCGCTCTCTTTCTCTCTCTCTCTATCGCTCTCTTTCTCTCTCTCTGTTGCTCTCTCTCTTTCTCTTTCTCTCTTTCTCTCTCTTTTTTTTCTCTCTCTCTCTTTCTCTCTGTTTCTCTCTCTTTCTCTCTATCGCTCTCTTTCTCTCTCTCTCTCTCTTTCTCTCTCTTTCTCTCTCTCTCTCTCTCTCTTTTCACTCTCTCTCTTTCTCTCTCTTTCGCTCTCTTTCTCTCTTTTTTTCTCTCTCTTTTTTTCTCTCTCTTTCTCTCTCTCTTTCTCTTTCTCTGTCTCCACCTTCCCTCTTTCTCTGCCTCTTAATTTTCTCCTCTCCTCCCCCGCTCCTCTCCTCCCCCCTCCTCTCCTCCCCTGCTCCACTCCTCTCTACCCTATCTACTGGGAATATAACCTGCATATAACTCTCTGGGGAGAGATGGACAGAGTGCTCATGGATGAGTGGAGCGGGCGTGGATAAAGAATAAAGGGATTTTGTCATCTCTTCTTTTCTCAGTCTTTCATTATCTCTTTCTTCCTCCCCCTCTCTCTGGTTCATTTCCTCTCTCTCTTTCTCTCTGTCTCTCCCTCTCTCTCCTTCTCTCTCTCTCTCCCTCTCTCTCCTTCTCTGTCTCTCTCTCTGGTTCATTTCCTCTCTCTCTCTCTTTTTTTCTCAATTTATCTATCTTGGACATTAGACTTTTTCCCCTCTCACATACAAACACACACACACACACACATACACTCACGGACGTTGTTTCTCTGTCATTGTGTAATGCCACTCCTAATTACCCAGAGAACTGTAATTTAGGTGTGTCGCCGTGGCGACCTCGTGCCCCGCCCCCGGTAACAAAGGATGTAACGAGCTTCTTAATTGGCTCGGTTAAACTTCCTGTGTGTGTGTGTGTGTGTGTGTGTGTGTGTGAAGATGGATGTGTGTCTGTGTCGGTAAGGACAGGTGTGTGTGACAGCCAGGAATATGAATCAAAGCAGTTTTTAATTATGCTTTTCAGACTGTCTGTAGACCTGACCTCTGATCTCCCACCATCACCTCAACACACACACACACATGCGCACACATGCACACACACACATGCGCACACACACACACATGCACACGCGCACACACATGCACACGCGCACACACGCGCACGCGCACACACGCACACACATGCACACGCGCACACATGCACACGCGCACACATGCACACGCGCACACACGCGCGCACACACACACGTGCACGCACACATGCGCGTTCACACACACCACTCACACACATTTGAGTGAACACAGACACACACAAACACGCGCTCACACACACACACATCCGCGTGCGCGCACACACACACACCAGGGCACACACACATACACACACAAACACGCGCTCACACACACACACATCCGCGCACACACACACACACAAAGACCAGGGCACACACACACACACACCAGGGCGCACACACACACATCCGCGTGCGCGCACACACACACACCAGGGCACACACACATTTTTGTTCATACCTTCCTACTAAACAGAGGATTGTCTTTACGACCATATATGGACATGGAAAACTTTGACTTTAATTGGTCATTACCAGAGTGTCAATTCACTGCGATTAAAGGGAAGAGTTGAGTGCCTGTGTGTGTGTGTGTGTGTGTTGCTGTGTGTGCCTGTGTGTGTGTGTACGTGTGTGTGTGTATGTACACGTGCGTGCCTGTGTGTGTGTGTGTGTGTGTGCCTGTGTGTGTGTGTACGTGCCTGTGTGTGTGTGCGCCTGTGTGTGTGTACATGTGCGTGCCTGTGGGTGTGTGTGTACACGTGTGTGTGTGTGTGTCTGTTAACACACCTCTGCCACTAATATTCGTTTGATCTAAGGACATTACTTACTGCTCACTTCACATCACGTCAAACATCAACGATTGATCTCTGTTTCGAACACAATGTCACTTCCTGCAAAGTGAGTCAGTCAGGGTTCTGATTGGTCCTGCTTGTTGTTTAGATCTTGTTTATGAACAAGATCGACCTGTTCCAGGAGAAGATTCTGCACTCTGGACGACACCTCAGACGTTATCTACCCCAGTTCAGAGGTAACACCTGATACACACCTGATACACACACCTGATACACACACCTGATACACACACCTGATACACACACCTGATACACACCTGATACACACCTGACACACACACCTGATACACACACCTGACACACACACCTGACACACACACCTGATACACACACCTGATACACACACCTGATACACACATCTGATACACACACCTGATACACACACCTGACACACACACCTGACACACACACCTGATACACACATCTGATGCACACACACATCTGATGCACACACACATCTGATGCACACATACCTGACACACACCTATCACCACACATACACGCTCCTATCCTCGTCATGTTCACACTCCTGGGCGATGATGATGATGATGATGATGATGATGATGACAAAAGTAACGATGATGAAAATGATGATAATGATGACGATAATGATGATGATAATGATGATGATGATGATGAACGATCCATCTTCTCTCTAGGCAGATGATGATATGATGATGATGATGATGAAGATCCATCTCTTCCTCAGGGGCAGACTGTGATGATGATGATGATGATGATGTTGGTGGTGATGGTGGTGTTGGTCTTGATGGTGGTGTTGTGTTGCAGGGTGGTGATGATGAGGGGGGTGGGGGTGTTGATGGTGATGGTGATGATGTGATGATGATGAAGATGGTGATTATGATGAAGATGGTGATGATGAAGATAGTGATGAAGACAGTGATGATGAAGAAGATGAAGACAGTGATGAAGAAAAAGATAGTGATGATGAAGATAGTGATGAAGACAGTGATGATGATGATAATGATTATGATGATGATGATGAAGATCCATCTCTTCCTCAGGGGCAGACTGTGATGATGATGATGATGAAAAACATTTGGATGATGATGATGATGATAATGATGATGATGGTAATGAAGATCCATCTCATTCGCAGGGAAAGCTGTGATGTGAGACACAGCGGCTCGGTTCATCTCCTCCCTGTTCGTGTCCTGTAACATGTCACCTTGCAGGCTGGTTTACCACCACTTCACCACCGCCACCGACACCTCCAACGTACAGATCGTCTTCCAGGTTGTCATGGACACCATCGTCAAGGAGAACCTGGAGGCCGTCTCTCTGCTCTGACGGAAGCCTGGGTAAGAACGCGGGTTGGAATCCGTGCGGTTAGAACACGTCACGTCAAACGTCGACAATCGATCTCCGAACGCGATGTAACTTCCTGCAAAGTGAGTCAGTCGGTGTTCTGATTGGTCCTGCTTGTTGTTTAGATGTTGTTCCTGGACAGGATCGAACTGCTTCTGGAGAGAAGAGACACCGTCTACTCTTGTCTTTGACGGTTCCTGCTGCTTGGCTTTTGACGCCGTCTGGAATCTCTAGTTCAAAAGGAACATTCTAGAACCGGAATCTCTAGTTCAAAAGGAACATTCTAGAACCCTCCGCAGGGCGCTTGAGATTTCTGTTGTGTCAACAACCGCAAGAACCAGATTTCATTGTTTACTTTACTGCGCACTTTGACAATGTGTGTGTGTGTGTGTGGTGTTGGTGGCGGGGGGAAGAGTGTGTGTATGCTGTCTGAAGACGAGTGGCGAGACAGCGCTGTATGTGGCTGGATGTCGTGGGGAGGGAGGGGTAAAGTGTGTAGTGTCTAGACAGTGTGAGAAGTGTGTGTTGACTATGGGGCCTGATACGTGGTGTGTGTTGTTTGTGTGCGGGAGGAGGAGAGTGTGTGTGTGTTGTGTGTGTGTGTGTGTGTGTGTGTGTGTGTGTGTGTGTGTGTGTGTGTGTGTGTGTGTGTGTTGTGTGTGGAGGGGGGTCGGAGAGGAGGGAGAAGGATGTATGGCTTCGCTGTGGCTGGTAGTTTAGCAGTGGGTGCTGCGTTCATCCTTCATTACGCAGTATTTCCTCTCAATTTATGCTATGTGTTGTGGTTGTGCTGTGTGTGTGTGTGTGTGTGTGTGTGTGTGTGTGTGTGTGTGTCATGCCAGGATGAGCTAGATTAGAAGAACACAGGTTTTTGTTGCCAACCTCATATAACCTTATACCAACATCCTTTTCTTGTAGTTATCGTTCTGTTGCTGTCTCTCTTCTCATCTTTCTTCTTTCTCCCTCCTTACTGACTCCTATCACGGTTATAGTCACGACCAAAACACACACAGAGATACGATCACGTCCTTTTCTGAGAGGTGAGGAGTGTCTTAGGGTGAGATTTCAACTTCCGCAGATCGATTCTCGGATCTCGCTGACGTCTGGCGGAAGGATTCAATGTGAACAGGTGAAACGCCAGATTTAAAAGAAAAGAAAAGAAAAAAACAGATGTACAGATCAAGTGCCTTGTATGATTCTTTCTTTTTTACCATAGTCCTTTGTGTTACAATGTTATTTAATTGCTATTTTACGGGATAATTTTAGCAGCATATTGTTATCGAGTTTTTAAACTGTTTAATCTTGTCGTGATGATGAACGTGTATGGCTATTCCAGTTAATATTGTGACAATATGAAGGCGTTCATACTACGTGCCTTTGGGAAAGGTGTTGTCTATGCACTAATTATATTAAAAGTTGTTTCGTGTGGTTTGGAGATTAGTTGATTAAAATATGCATTGTTATTTATTTGCTACCAAGGACAAACCTTCCACTCAGTGGGAAAGGCGATGTGAAATCCTTTACATTTCAACGGTTATAGCTCCTTTATTTATTTTTTGACAGGACAATAATGGTCACCAAAGTTCATAGTATTTGTTCATTTTTAATAGATAAAATAAATAAAAGTACTTTAAATGCTGCATAGCAGTCAACAATTTATAGACAGTACATTTTGCAACTTGGGAGACTATTAACTACAGGTGAGGAATCGGCAACGGCATGGATAAGTGATTTATAAGTGAAAACGAAAATGAACACAAACTCTCACACCGCACTGTAAATTTTTGGTTGGTTTCCCTTTTTTTCTTTTCTTTTATACGCAGTTTAACACACAAGGATCTTCACATCGCTTTGAAAATGAGAGAAAGGACATTCAACGTCATTAACGGTCCATTATCAACGTTTCTTTAAACTTCTCGCGGGCGTAGAACTCTCCTGTTTAGGCGGGAGAATAATCTTGTCCCTCGCGGGCGCCTGCCAGCTCGCCTCAGGGCTCACGCGGCCAGGCAGTCCAGCGAGTCAAGGGTGAGGAAGACGTCCGCGCTGCACCGGAACGTGCCTGTACCGTCCCGGAGAATCTCGCAGCTCTTCAAGTTGGGAGAGATGTCTTTCACACAGATAGCCTGCAGCAAAACGGAGACATACCGGAGGTATTAAAAAAAACATCGTTATTCTATTGGATATCCAAAATCATATATTTATAATATTTGTCTTATTCATTTAATCGTAAATGTGCCTTAAGACAAGTTTAAAAGTCTCAAATCTATATTTTTTTTGTGCCATTTTTTATATAAGACTTGAAACATTTTAAATGTATGTTTCTACAACGCTATAATTCTGCACGTTGAAAAGTTAAAATCAGCTAATCCCCTTTTTACGCACGAGATGAGTAGCTCGAGCTCGAGCTTTCATCTCAGTTGTGACTGTTACCTTGTCTAATACCATGAAGACTAAACTATGCCCGCAGCCCTATGTTGTAGTTTGAGGATTTAGTTTTATGCAGGAAAACTATTAACTTCATAAAACTAGGATAAAGGGTTTCTTTGCACCGTGGTCGGTGAAACTCCTGGAGCGTCTTTTAACTTTTCTCTTTAAAAAAAAAAAAACGTTAAACTTTTAAGGTTTAAACGTAGTGTTCTAACAGACGTTTCTTTTTACACTCTAAGACACTCACCATATTTTTGAGAACCGGAGTTTGACGACTGCCTTCATTGATCACGTTGTTCCCGATTGTCTCTCCGCTGTCCATCACCGTCTCCTCAGACTCGGATCTCCGGGCGTAGGGTGACCTACGGATACCGGAGAGCAATCCCGAGGCTCTTCCGACCGAGTAGTAGCTCGGGCCGGTCGACTGCTTGTACCAAGCCTCGATAGGATGGCACGAGATGAGCACTGAGACGCAGACGCACACCACGGCAAATTTAACGGACCTTTCCATCACGGTATCTCGTGGCACTTTTACGCAGAGGTGTGGAGAGGTATTCTCCTGCAGTTAGTTGGCTCGTTCTTGATTCCTCTTTTTTTGTTGTTGTTGTTGCGTTGACGTCTCGAGCAAAGTCTCGCTCTTGGTCGATGTGTTTTGAGTGTTCCAGAAAGTTGCCGCTCTTTATATAGGCGTTCCGAGCCGCGCGATCATGACCCTCGACGTTCGTCAATCTAGATCAGAAGGGGCTGGATGATTCATCCGTGCGCACGCAGAGGAAAAATCCAATCCAATCCTGATTCTTTCTCTGTCACTCAAGTTTGGAAAGGTGGGGGTACGAATGCGGGTCATTAGAGGGGTCCTTTTGGACACGAACGTCATCTTCGAAGAGAGAAAAAAAAACCCCCCACCAAAACTCAAGGTAGAAAAAAAACAAAACTTCATCTAGCCTAACGACGACCTCAACTAGAAACTAGCTGGCTGTAACTACGTCATTCAGGAGATCTCCAGGGAGAAAGGTGACACTGGCTGTTTAGAGACTCGGCTGTGGGCAACACGGACTTTACGCACACCTACATTGATCTGACGAGATTCACTGGGTTTTAAAAAATTCTCGGATTGTGTCTAACAATCTGTATATAGACAACGGCAATATTGCACGTTATTTCATTTTATTTCAATGTTTGCATATTATTGGACAAGACTTCAGTACTTTCTATCTACAATAGTTTTATCTTATTTTTTTCTGCTCATCGAATGCACTAACACACGTCAACCAATACCTTGTTTGTGTAAAATGATTTGACAGTAGACTTAAACCAGATTTGAATATGTAGATCAAACAAACCGTGTATCTTAAATCTTAAATAATCTATTCAGAAATTCCATCAACGGTAGCAACCAGTCGTTTCGTTTTGAAACATAAAGAGATTCGTAGTTTCCGCTTCGTTTTGACGGTTGAAACGGTTTTTAAACTAGAGAAACTAGTAGAAACGTTTGGTAGATAACATAAACCGGATGTGTTTAGAAGACAAAACGAGAGGATACTTACCTTATTTCTAACTTTACCTTCACTACTTCATAACTGTTGGTTGTAAAAGAAGGAACAATTTCAATAAATTCGCTACTGGAGAATAAGAACTTGCTCAGTAATCTTTGGCGCGGGAATACAGGAAACTTTCACCTACTTTTAAAATCTATATTTTACTTAATACGCACAGGAATCCCATGTTCCTTTATGTTTATGAAAGTTTAGGGAGACATGGCTAGTCACTCATGAAAATACAGATAATGACACGGAATCAAAAGCCATTTACAATAGAAGTATAGACAGTTTATTAAATACACAAAATGCGTCATTACCTATGAATTTTGATTAAATCAAGGCACGTGATTGGCTTGAAAGAACACAATGACGAAATGGTTTAAAAAAAAACGACAACAATAATATAAGCAACAGGTTTAGGACTACGTCAAAGTCTGGATGAAGACCCACTGCTCACAAAATCAGTTATTGTGGTCGACTTGTGGTCAGAACCTGTAGTGTGGTGGGACTCTCCACAGAATCAGATCACCTTTTTCAAGCCGTTTGTCTTTGTGTTGAGGTCAAATCCAGAAATCCAGTCTCTCTGCGCTGGCCTCTTGCTGACGAGACTAGACGATGGGCTGTTGGTCATTTTCCTGCTACAATGTTCAGGTTACAAAGCATTTAAACCCAACACACAACCCAACCGTGATCAAGTTGTTGCTCCAAATCCCATCCAATCAGACATCCCGACACAGCCCGATCAACCAGGACCATCTTGCCCCGTCCAATCAGAGTCCTCGACACACACGGGCCATCGTCTCCCCTCCAATCAGAGGTCGTTGTGGAGCGGTCTGCATCTGGGTTCCATCTTGTCCTCTAGGACTTGGTCGGGGCCACACACCCAGGGATCCCCTGTACCCCACTGCCATTTCTCCAGACCCCCCCGCAGGGCCTCCAGAACGGGCCCGAGGGCCGGGTCAGACACCCGGTTCCGAGTCTCTTCAGGGTCGTCGCGTCGGTCGTACAGCTCCCAGCGGATTGCGGGAGGACCTGTAGTTACTGGTCCAGGGTCTTGAACCAGCCGGTGGAACGACCCGACACGGTGCGGTTCAGGAGGTCCTGAGGATGGGCGTAGGGGAGAGGGTGGGGGAGGGGGTGGAGAGACGTGGAGGGAGGAGAGGAGAGGTGTGTCAGAGGGGAGAGGGGGTGTGGAAGGGAGGAGAGGAGAGGTGGAGGGGGGGGAGGATGGGTGGAGGGAGGGAGAGTGAGGAAAGGAGAGTGGCGGGGGGAGGAGAGGTGGGGGGATGAGGAGAGGTGGAACAGGAGGAGGGTGAAGAAAGGATGAGGGGGAGGGATTGAGAGGAGGGGGAAGTTAGTGGGGAGTGGAGGTTAGCTGCTCTCAATAGCTGCCTGTGTGTGTGCTTGCTTGTTTGTGTTAGTGTGTGTGAGAGAGAAAAAGAGTGTGTGTGTGTGAGGTTGTTTAACTGGAAGTAGGAGACCACATACAAATCCTGTCGTCTATCATGGGGAAGGGCATGCGGTTAGTTTTATATTATGTGCGGAGCAGCCGGTACGCCCCCTGCTGGAATGAGAGCGAGATTAGTGGTGGCGTTCGTGGTAACCCTGGTGTGGGGGAGAGGGGGAGGGGAGGTGGAGGAGGGGAAGGGAGGGAGGGGAGGGAAGGAGAGGGGGAAAAAAAGAGAAAAAAAAGAGAGAGAGGGAAGGGAGAGGGAGGGGGGGGGGGAGGGAGGAGGCAGGGGTGTTAAGGTGGGAGGCAGAGGGAGGGGAGAGCACGTTGGGAAGAAGGGAGACTCGGGGAGGGGAGAGAGGTTGGAGGGGAGGGAGGTGGGAGGGGAAGGGAGGGAGGCGGGGGGAGGGGAAGGGAGAGAGGGGAAGGGAGGGAGGGGGGAGGGGAAGGGAGGGAGGGGAAGGGAAGGAGGGGGGAGCAGAAGAGATTAAAAAAGCTTATCACAGCCTATAATTTCTATAGAAGGAAGAACAGTCTTTTATACATGTATAATTGTAATTCATAAATACCGCAACACACACATAAGCACACTACAAAACACACAGATAAGCACACTACAAACACACACATATGCACAAACACACACATATGCACACTACAAACACACACATATGCACAAACACACACATATGCACAAACACATATATATATACACAAACACACACACTACAAACACACACACATATGCACACTACAAACACGCACATATGCACAAACACACACATATGCACCCTACAAACACACACACTACAAACACACACACTACAAACACACACCTCGTGCAGGCTCTGACTGGAGTACACAGTGTTCCAGGAAGTGGGTTCGGTGACGAGGGCGGGGAGGAGAGACCGTCCGCTGAGCATAACAGGCGTAGACGGTGTACCGGGCAGTCGGTAAGATGGATACGGAACAGAGAACCAGTCTAGGATGGTGGGGGTGATGTCTGAGAAGGAACTCAGGCAGAGAGCAGGGAAGCTAGTTGAGTGGGGAGGTCAGTCAGTCATTTTAACAGCATTGTGTCTCCCTTGGTTGGTAACTATTAGTAGCACTGTGTCTCCCTCTGGTGGTAACTTAGTGTTATTACAGCCTGGGAATATGGAGGAACTCATGAGTGTCCATTTTATTACTCTCTGTGTCACTTTGTCTGTCTCTCTCTCTCTCTGTGTCACTCTGTCTGTCTGTATCCCTGTCTCTCTCTCTGCCTGTCTCTCTCTCTCTGTGTCACTCTGTCTGTCTGTCTCCTTGTCTCTCTCTGTCACTCTGTCTGTCTGTCTACCTGTCTCTCTCTCTCTGTCTGTCTGTCTGTCTGTGTGTGTCTCTCCTCACAGTCATTTTCTCCAATCCATTCTTTTCATCTTTTCCTCTTTTTCGTCCCCCCTCCACCTCACCTCCCTCCCTCCCTCCCCCCTCCACCTCACCTCCCTCCCCCCTCCCTTTCTCTCCCCCCTTCTCACCCAGTAGGCTGACGTAGGCCTGGCTGTTCTGCCCCCACCGTTCCGTGTGTTCCGGCGAGGAGACCAGCATGGGTTCCGCGGTTCCAGAGTGGTACAGGTTGGTTCTGCCGTTGGGGAAGGGGATGCCATTATCAGAGCTGTAGATGACTAGAGTATCGTTCTCATAGCCCGCCTCCCTCAGTTCCTGCAGGACCAGGCCAATACCTGGGGGAGGAGGGAGAGGGGGAGGGGGAGAGGGTGAGGGGGAGTGTGAGAGGGAATGAGAGGAGAGAGGTGAGGAGCGGAGAGGGGAGAGGTTGTGGAGAGGGAGAGAAGGGGGGAGAGGGAGAGGGAGAGCGGGAGGGGAGAGGGAGGCGAGTGGGAGAGGGGTGGAGAGAAGCGGAGAGAGAGAGGGAGGAGGCGAGAGGAGGGAGTGCGGGAGGAGGGAGAGGGGAAGGAGGGGGAGGGGGAGTCTTTGTTACGAGTGTAGGTCTGGTTTACCCTGTGAACAAATGAGGGAAGTGTGTGTGTGATTGTGTGGGGGTGTGTGTATGTGTTGTGTGTGTGTATGCGTGTGTGTGTATGCGTGGTGTGTGTTGTATGGATGTGTTGTTGTGTAGCGTGTGTTGTGTGCCTCACCCTGGTCCAGCCTGCTCACAGTAGTGTACTGGGCAGCGATGTCAGCCCGCGCCGTGGGTGTGTCGGGAACGAAGTAAGGGACCTGCCAGGTGCGTAGAGGGGAGGAGCCACCAGAGCATGTTTCTATTGTCCTTGTTTCAATAAGTGTTATTATTCGTAGGTCAAAGTTCACAGTTGATAGGCCACATTGTACAGGTGATGGTTGACAGGTGATATTGGTCAGGGATCATGGTCCTCATCTCACCTGGACCTGCTCAGGTGTGTAATATTCCGGTTTCCAGTCCGGAATTCTACCCATCCCGGTGTCGCCGTTGCCAAACTTCTCACAGAACGCTCCGTACTGCGGCTGGGAGTGACCACACCGGTGCGTGTCGTGGAACGCCACGGGGAGGGAAAAGGAACGTCCTCTCCTCCCTTCTCCTACCTTGGCCGTCTGCGTTGTAGAGACTTCGGTACCAGCGTTTGATTCGTGTGTGTGTTCGGCCCCTGCAGTACAGAGTTTTCTTCTTCTGATGTAGCGAAGTGGGGGTGTAGACTGGACCAGGGACCCACGTGCTTTCTTGCTCTTATACGTGAGGAGGGTTGGGAGGAGTGCAGGAGGAGTGGGAGAGGTGGAGGTAGGAGGAGGTGGGGGAGGTAGGAGGAGGTGGTAACATGGAGGAGAGGTGGGGAGGATGGTGAGGGAGGTGGGGGTGGGAGAGAGGAGGAGAGTGGGAGGGGTGGGGGAGGGGGGGGTGGAGGTGGAGAGAGGTGGAGGGGGGGGGGGGGAGGGAGGTAGGAGGGAGAGGGAGATGTTTTTTTTTTGTGTGTGGGGGGGGGGGAGGAGTGGAGGAGAGCGGAGGGGTGGGGACGAGGGAGGGGTGGGGGAGGTGGGAGGCAGGGGAGGGGTGGGTGGGGAGAGAGTCAGGGAGCGGAGGTGAGGGAGGTGGGGAGGGGAGAGGAGGAGGATGGAGGGAGAAGTGTGGAGGAAGGATAGAGGAGAGGAGGAGATGGAGGAGGGGAGGGAGGGGAGAAGAGGGCCGAACAAAAGAGTAAAAGAGAATACGAGGGAGACAGGCATTATTACAACTGTTTGTTTGTGACTGATAATCAAGTAATTAAGCCGGCGTTGGACTCAATCACAGAAGGATGTGTGTGTGTGTTTACCTGTGCGTACGTTGGACTTGCTGAGTAGCAGAGGAAGACTCTGAACTCCCTCAAAGGAGTTGAAGTTATGGACTCCCTGGTGCAGACCGTACATGCCATTCTGGTGCTGCGGGCACACCACGCACGCACGCACAGAGAACAACGACAGAACACACACACACAGACAGATACACACCCACACACACAAGAGAACACACACACACACGACGCCGACGCACAGCTACTACACACACACACACACACACCAGACGCACAAGCACCCCACACACACGTGGTGTACCTAGGGACCTCAACAGGAGTGTGTTTTTGTGTGTGAGCGTGTTAGGTAGTGTGTGTGTTTCTGTGTGTATGTGGTTGTGTGTGTTGTGTTCTGTGTTTGTCTGTGTGGTCTGTGTGTGTGTGTGGTTCTGTCTGTGTGTGTGTTCTGTGTGTGTCTCTATGTGTTGTGAGTGTTCTTGTGTGTGTGTGTTGGTCTCTGTGTGTGTGTGTGTGCGTGCAGCCGTTCTGAGGGAGACAGACCGTTACCTGCGGCAGCCCGGTGAGAATGGTAGTCTCTGTGTGTGTGTGTTGTGTGTGTGTGTGTAGAGCAGTCGTTTTGTGTGTATGTGTATGCGTGTGTTTTGTGTGTGAGTCTGTGTGTGGGGTGTGTGTGCGTTGCAAGCCGTTCTGAGGGAGACAGACCGTTACCTGCGGCAGCCCGGTGAGAATGCTAGTTCGTCTGTGTGTGTGTGTGTGCGTGCAGCCGTTCTGAGGGAGACAGACCGTTACCTGCGGCAGCCTGGTGAGAATTGGTAGTCTGTGTGTGTTTGTGTTGCGTGTTTGCGCCGTTTTGAGGGAGGACAGACGTTAACTGCGGCAGACCCGTGGAATGGTAGTCTCTTTGTGTTGTGTTGTTTTGCGTATGCAGCCGTCTTGAGGAGAGACAGTTACCTGCGGAGCCCGGTGAGATGGTAGTCGTGTGGTGTGTGTGTGTGTGCAGCCGTTCTGAGGGAGACAGACCGTTACCTGCGGCAGCCCGGTGAGAATGGTAGTCTGTGTGTGTTGTGTGTGTGTGCGTGCCAGCGTTTCTGGAGAGGAGACCGAGTTAGCTGCGGCAGCCCGGTGGAATGGTCGTCTCTGTGTGGTGTGTGATCGTGCAGCCGTTCTGGGGAGAAGACCGTTACTGCGGCGCCCGGAGTGAGAATGGTTCTAGTCTGGGTGTAGTGTGCGTGTGCGTGCAGCGTTCTGAGGGAGACAGCCGTTACTGCGGCGCCTTGGTGAGAATGGTGTCTGCTGTGTGTGTGTGTGTGTGTTGTGTCCTTGTGTGTGCAGCCAGTTCTGCGGGAGACGAACCGTTACCTGCGGAGCCCGTGAGTGTGTCTGTGTGTTATCTGTGTGTGTGTGTGTGCAGCCGTTCTGAGGGAGACAGACCGTTACCTGCGGCAGCCCGGTGAGAATGGTAGTCTCTGTGTGGTGTGTGTGGTGTTAGTGTATGTGTGTGTACATGAATGCATGTGTGTGTATGCACATGTATGTGTGTATGTGTATCTGTGTGTGTGTGTGGGTTGGTGCGTGCAAGCCGTTTGGGGGACAGAGCGTTACCTGCGGCACCCCGGTGGAGAATGGATAGTCTTGTGGGTGTGTGTGTGGTGGATGCAGCCGTTCTGAGGGAGACAGACCGTTACCTGCGGCAGCCCGGTGAGAATGGTAGAGTCTGGTGTGTGAATCTGTGTGTGTGTGCGTGGCAGCCGTTACATAGATGCGAGAGATTTTCTGAGGGAGACGCCTTACCTGCGGCAAGCCGTGAGGAATGGTGGTCTGTTGTGTGGTGGTTGCGTTGCAGCCGTTCTGAGGGAGGAGACCTTACTGCGGCAGACCGGTGAGAATTGGTGTCTCTGTGTGTGTGTAGTTGTGTGACTGTAGGTATGAGTGTATGTGCATGGCTGTGTGACTGTAGGTATGAATGTGTGTGTGTGTAGGGTGTCTGTGTGTGTGTGTGTGTGCGTGCACCGTTCTGAGGGAGCAGACGTTACCTGGCGGCGGGCCCGTGAGAATGTAGTTCTCTGGATGTAGTGTGTGTGTGTCTTGTGTGTGTGGGTCGTGCGGCCGTTCTGAGGGAGACAGACCGTTACCTGCGGCAGCCCGGTGAGAATGGTAGTCTGTGTGTATTGATATAGGTGTGATCTGTGTGTGTGTGCAGCCGTTCTGAGGGAGACAGACCGTTCCCTGCGGCAGCCCGGTGAGAATGGTAGCTCTTGTAGTGAAATTGTGTGTGTGCGGTGCAGCGTTATGATGGAGACAGACCGTTTTACTGCGGGCAGGCCGTGAGATGGTAGTTGTGTGTGTGTAACGAATGGAGAAGGAGGAGAGGTGTTGGGCGTGCAGCCGTTTCTGAGGAGACAGACCGTTACTGCGGCAGCCGGTGAGATGGTAGTCTGTGTGTGTCGTGTGTGGGCGTGCAGCGTTTGAGGGAGACAGACGCGTGACCTGCGGCAGCCCGGTGAGAATGGTAGAGCGGCTAGGAGAGCAGCTGCTAACGGACGTGAAGGCGTTCTGGAACAACAAGCTGCGTCGGGCCAGCGCGCGCAAGTGCGGGGTGCGGACCACCGAGTTGTTGTAGACTTCGGTTTCAAATCCAGCATCGTCCGCTTACGGGGGGAGGAGTGAGAGAGAGTAATAGAGAGTGACAGAGAGCGAAGAGAGATAAGAGAGAGGAGAGCGAGAAAGAGACGAGAGAGAAGGTGAGAAAGTGAGAGGAGAGATGAAAGGTGAGAGAGAGGAGAGGGGATAAGGGAGAAAGGCGAGAGAGAGAGAGAAGTGAGGGAGAGGAGAGAGAGGAGGCGTGAGAGGGCACCAGAACCACGACGAGTAGTTTTAGGGCGAAGGCGAATAGAGGTTGAACGGGCGATAGGGAAACGGGCAGCAACAATATTGAAACCTTGTACCTATTAATCAGAAAACGATTTCTCCTTCTTTGAACTTTCCTACGTAAGGCACGATTGCGTAAGAAAACGCAAGAACACAAACCTGCGATGCACGCATTCTGGGATGAAGCCTAATCCGCTATACTCCAAGTTATCTCTGAGCATTTAGATTTAGTGGAACTGCGACAAACTGTTCTTTTCCTGTTTGGGAAATGTGGCTACTTCGAAGTCCGCCCACTGTGATACGATGACTGCGCGGTCACGTGAGTCCGGTGTTTGTAGTGTGACAGTGCGCGCGGAGGATGTTTGTAGTTTGGGGAAGTTGTCATTTGGGGGCGTGGGCAGTGATTTATGTTTAACGGAATTGTTTGTTCAACAGACAGGTCCTTTTTTCGGCAAACCGAACTCTGAGAGACAGACAGAGACAGATTGATTACGAAGGTTTGAAAACCAACCATTATACATCAGACGACAGCCATTCTTAACGTTTTCAACCAATGCTGCTTAACTGTCTGGTTTGCGAGTGTCCTTTGAAATAGTATGGTTGTCATAAAACTTAAATAGTTAAGTTAAGCTGACACAGCGAAAATATAACTTAAAGGTCGTGGATTCTGTCGAGTCGTTGTTACAACCTAACTGAGGTTACTCAGACTAAGAGCAGCAACGCCTAGGTTGTACGGCAGGCAGCCTATGCAAATCTGACGGTATACATTATAGCAGCAATCACCTTATTGTTCTCTAACTGTTTTTATTTTACATACAAAATGTATCAGTGTGATTTCGAATCTACATCGGATGTCAAAACGGAGTTCTGAGATAAAACCTTGTTCGGTTCGCCTTTCGGAATTCTTTCTCGTAAAACCGGATTCGAGAACGTCAGCAGTTCGCGTTCTGCACACATTCGGCACCTGCCGCATTCGAAAGATACCCACGTGAGATCGAACCGTCCTGGTCCTTCTGCCTGATGAGATGGACTTAACTCTGACGTAACACGACGAGAAAACAGAGACGCAGAACATCTCTCTGTCCGATACACATCTGTGAGTATTTGTGCGAGAGTTAAGATTTTATTACAAAAGAGTTTTCCCCGTTTCTGTAATGAAGTTACATAACTTACCTCCATAATTTCCCCCACCCTACCTCTCTATATCTCATCTCTGGTCCTCTCCCACATCTACGTTTCTGCTTCCAGCTCCAGCTCCAGACAGGGCTGTCCTGCCCTGCTTCCTCCCCCAGGATGATGGAGCCTCTGACTGATCGGTTGGTGCTGCTGACTCCCTCTCCTTGGGAGCGGCTGACAGCATGCTGCTCCTACAGTAGCATCAGCACCTGGCTTCCTTTCCTTACCTGGCTGCCCAGGTAGAGGGGGAGGGGGGCGGGGCAGTGGAGAAGGGAGTGAGACCGAACGGAGGGAAAATGGCGACGGGAGCGAGAGGAGTCGGGAGGGAGGGAGGTGCGAAGGGGAGAGATGCAGGGAGGGAGGGAGGTAGGGAGAAGTTTGGGGAGAGAGAGGGAGAGAGACTCATGGAAGAGGGCGGGATGGAGGGGAGGGAGGGAAGGAAATGGGGGAGGAAGGAGTAAGGGGAGGGAGATAGAGGGAGAGAGAAAGGGGAGGGGGTGGGGGTGAGAGAGGGAGGGATGATGAGCAGGTGAGAGAGTGAGTGATGATGAGTAGGTGAGAGAGTGAGTGATGGGAGAAGAGAGGGGGGGAAATGGTTGGGGAGGAGAGGGGAAGGGAGGGAGAGTGGGGGGCCGGTGGGAGAGAGGAGATGAGAGTGAGGCTGGAGAGCGAGCAGGAGGGGGAGGGAATAGGCCCGGGAGGAGAAGAGGGAGGATAGCAGGGGAGAAGAGGAGCGGAGATAGGCAGGAGAGAGAGAGATGGGAGATAGGACAGGGAGGAGAGAGAGGAGGGAGCTTAAAAGTGCAAAATAGTATTGTCAATCAGAAGCATTTAGGCAGTACTCTGAGCGATGTTGACCTCTTGCCCCCGACTCTGTTGCCAGTACGGCTGAAGGATGGCTGACAGATGGACCTGAATCGCCAGGCCTCACTGTGCGGGTGACCACGCAGTACCACAGGCCCTGCTTACGCTGAGGGGCGTGGGCGGACCCTACCTGTCCGGGTGAGGGGGGTGGGTAGCGTCTGGGAGCAGGCATGTACATGTGTGATGCTAGATACATGCGTCATGGTTTTTCTTAGTCCTCCCTCCTTCTCTAAACTTCTCCGCTTTTTTTCCTCCCCTCTCTCTCAGTTCCCCTTCTTCTTCCCTCTCTCCACCCTCTCATCTCTCCTCCATATACATCTCACCCCTTTCCTCCCACCCTCTCCTTTCACCCTCTCCTATCCCCCTCTCTTCCTCTCACCCCATCTCTTTCCCCCTCTCTCTCACACTCCGCGTCATCACCCTCTTCTCACCTCATCCTCCTCCTCATCCTCACCCCAATTCTCCTCACCTTCCTCGCCGTATTGGCTTGTTAACTCTGCCTTCATGGGGGGCTTCATCTACACGTTGTTTGGGACCTCCAAGGATGTGACCCTGGGGCCCACAGCCATCATGTCCCTGCTGTGTGCCCCCCCCCCGTGTCGCTCGGCGATTGTGGGCGGGGAAGACCTGGGCCGGGCTGTCCTGCTCGCGCTGCTTTGTCGGGCATCAGGACCTCCAATGGAGCCTGCGGGGGAGGGGGGGGGTGGAAGGGAGGAGGAAGGGGAGTGGAGGAAGGGAGAGGGGACGCGAGGGAGAAAGGATGGGGAGGGAAGGGAGGGGAGAGGGAGGAGGGAGGGGAGGGAGGGGGAGAGGGAGGAGGGGAAAGGAGAGGGAGGAGGGGAAAAGGGAGAAGGAAGAGGGAGGAGTAGTGGGAGGAGCCGGAGGGGGAGAAGGAAGGAGAAGAGGAGGGAAGGGGAGAGGGAGAGGGGAGGGAGGGGAAAGGAGGAGGAGGGGAGGGGGAAAGGGAGAGGGGAGGGAGGGGGAGGGAGGAAAGAGGGAGGGAGGGAAGGGGACATTTGAAAGGTGTGGTGTGTGATGAAGGATGGAAGGAAAGGAGGGAGGGAGGGATAGGAAGGACGGAGGGAGGGATGAAGAAGAAAAGAAGGAGAGGTGAGGGAGAGGGAGGGAGAGAGGGAATGAGAAAGAGAGAAGGAAAGGAATAGGAAAGAAGGGAGGGAGGGGAGGGAAGGAGGAGGCATGGAAGGAGGGAGGAATGAAGGAAGGTTGACATATGTGAGGTGTTTTGATGGAGGGATGATTAACAGGTGTGATTTGCAGGGTTTCTGTTGGACTTCATCTCCTTCCCCGTCATCAAAGGCTTCACCTGTGCTGCCGCGGTAACCATCGGCTTCGGACAGATCAAGGTGAGGGCAGATCAAAGTGAGGGCAGAACAAGGTGAGAGCAGATCAAGGTGAGAGCAGATCAAAGTGAGGGCAGATCAAGGTGAGGGCAGATCAAAGTGAGGGCAGATCAAGGTGAGGGCCGATCAAAGTGAGGGCAGATCAAGGTGAGGGCAGATCAAGGTGAGGGCAGATCAAAGTGAGGGCAGATCAAAGTGAGGGCAGATCAAAGTGAGGGCAGATCAAAGTGAGGGCAGATCAAAGTGAGGGCAGATCAAAGTGAGGGCAGATCAAGGTGAGGGCAGATCAAGGTGAGGGCAGATCAAAGTGAGGGCAGATCAAGGTGAGGGCAGATCAAGGTGAGGGCAGATCAAGGTGAGGGCAGATCAAAGTGAGGGCAGATCAAAGTGAGGGCAGAACAAGGTGAGAGCAGATCAAGGTGAGAGCAGATCAAAGTGAGGGCAGAACAAGGTGAGAGCAGATCAAGGTGAGGGCAGATCAAGGTGAGGGCAGATCAAAGTGAGGTGCAGATCATAGGTGACACAACTACATATACTGTAATACTGTATATTGAAATTTATATATATATGTGTGTTGTGCTGTGTGTTTGCGTGCATGCATGTGTGTGTGTAATGTGTATATGTGTGTATATATGGTGTTTTGTGTTGTGTGTTCTGTACATGTGTGTGTGTGTGTGTGTACATGTGTGTGTGTATTAATATATATATATATGTATAGGATATTGACCGCATTGCTGTGTGTGTGGTGTGTGTTTGTATATATATGTGTAATATAGTGGTTGTGGCGTGTGTTGTGTGTGTGTGTGTTTAATATGTGTATGTGTGTATATATATACCGTATATGTGTGTGTGTGTGTGTGTGTGGTGTTAATGTGTGTTGTGTATGTGTGTGGTATAATATATATGTGTGTGTGTGTGTATATATATGTTTGTGGGTGTATGTTGTGTGTGTGTATGTGGGTGTATATATATGTGTGTGTGTATGTGTGTGTATGTGTGTGTATATATATGTGTGTGTGTGTGTATGTGTGTGTATATATATGTGTGTGTGTGTGTGTGTATATATATATGCGTGTGTGTGTGTGTATGTGTGTGTGTGTGTGTGTGTGTGTAGAATCTCCTGGGACTGAAGGGTGTACCCCAGCAGTTCTTCCTGCAGGTGTACTACACCTTCCACAAGATCCCAGAGGCCAGGTACAGTCTGCTACAGCTAGTTGTCTGTCTGTCTGTCTGTCTGTCTGTCTGTCTGTCTGTCTGTCTGTCTGTTTATGCGTGTGTGTGATTATGTGTGGTGTGTATATATATATATGTTTGTATTTTTATATGTGGGTGTTTTTGTGTGTACATATTTGTACATAAGTGTATGTGTGTGTAACAGGATACAGGGGGATGTGGGGGTGTGTAATATTAAGTGAAGTGTGTGTGTGTGCGTGTGTGTGTTTTTTTTTTTTTTTTGTGTGTGTTTTTTTGTGTGAGTGTGTGTGGTGTGCGTGTGCGTGGCAGGACAAGGGATTGTGGTGTGGTATATAGTGGTGTGTGAATGCAGGACAGGGGATGTGTGTGAGTAATATTAAGTGAAGTGTGTGTGTGTGTGTGTGTGTGTGTGTGTGTGCAGGACAGGGGATGTGGTGTGTATAAGTGTGTGTGTATGCAGGACAGGGGATGTGTTGTGTATATAAGTGTGTGTGTGTGTGTGTGTGTGTGTGTGTGTGTGTGTGTGTGTGTGCGTGCGTGCAGGACAGGGGATGTGGTTCTAGGTCTACTGTGTCTCCTCCTGCTGGTCCTGCTCACCTGGATGAAGAACACTCTGGGCCCGCCCCCAGAGGACGGAGGGCCCGCCCACGTCAGGGCGGCCCGCAGCCTGGTGTGGGGTGCTGCCACAGGTTCACATACCCCAGGACTGTGTGTTTGTAAATGGGTGTGTGTGTATGGTGTGTGTATGTGGTGGTGTGTATGGTGTGTGAGTGTGTGTATATGGTGTGTGTATATGGGTGTGGTGTATATGGTGTGTGTATATGGTGTGTGTGAGTGTGTTGTATATATGGTATGTGTGTGCATATGGTGTGTGTATATGGTGTGTGAGTGTGTGTGAATGGTGTGTGTATATGGTGTGTGTTTGGTGTGTGGTGTGTGTATATGGTATGTGTGTGGATATGGTGTGTGTATATGGTGTGTGTGTGTGTGTAAATGGTGTGTGTATAGGGTGTGTGTTGTGTATAGGGTGTTGTGTGTGTATATGGTGTGTGAGTGTGTGTATATGGTGTGTGTATTATGGTGTGTGAGTGTGTGTATATGGTGTGTGTATATGGTGTGTGTGTGTGTGTATATAATATGGTGTGTGTATATGGACCTGTCTCCTCACTTCCTGTTTCCTGTTTGCGCAGTGCGAAACGCCCTGGTGGTGGTGGCGGCGTCCTGTTTGGCGTTCTCCTGGGACAGCTGCGGCCTTCACGTCTTCACCATCACCGGAAAGACCTCCCACGGCCTCCCACCATTCAGGCCGCCGCCCACTTCCGAGACCACGCCCAACGGAACCCTCGTGCCCTTCTGGAACATCGTAGAGGTGAGTGACAGGAGGACGGGCCAATTGGAGGGAGAGGAAACTGTGGTTGTTGACCAATGAGGGTTTAAATATCTTTACAGTGTTGTTATGACGAGCACCATCACTGTCCAATCACATGAGTTAAGGAATGAGTGACAACCTTCTCTGACCAATCCGGTGTTAGGATTTCGGAGGGGGGCTGGCTGTCATCCCTTTCATGGGTGTGCTGGAAAGCATCGCCATTGCCAGAGCTTTCGGTAAGCTTCCTCATTCATTCATTCACTCACAGATTTATTCAATCCATAATTCACTCATTTCATATTATTCATTTCATTTATGCTTAGTTCAAGTTCAAGTTCAAGTTTAAGTTGTGCTTTATTGTCATACCGCTACATGCGGGTGCATACATCTAACCGGTTCATTTTTCTTTTTTCCGTCCAAATTGGTATCGATGATCTGATTGGTTGTTCTGTGAAATCTGGGTGTGTCCGCAGCCAGTCAGAATGAGTATAGAATCAACGCCAACCAAGAGATGTTAGCCATTGGTCTGACCAACATCTTGGGATCCTTCGTATCCGCCTACCCAGTCACTGGCAGCTTCGGCAGGTCTGTGTGTGTGTGTGTGTCTTGTGTGTGGTGTGTGTGTGTGGTGTGTGTTTAGTGGTGTGTGTGTGTGTGTGTTATGTGCAGTCTTGGAACAGGATGCAAGGATATCATGTGATGTTTACCCTCAGCACAAATTGTGTGTGTGGTGTGTTGTGTGTGTGGTGTGTGTGGTGTGTGTGTGTGTGTGTTGTGTGGTGTGTTTCTGTGTGTCGTGGTGTGTGTGTGTGTGTGTGTCTGTGTGTGTTGTGTGTGTGTTCTGTGTGTGTTGTGTGTTTGTGTGTGTGTGTGGTGTGTGGTGTGTGTGTGTGTGTGTTGTGTGGTTGTGGTGTGTGGTGTGTGTGGCGTGTGGTGTGGTGTGTGTGTGTGTGTCGTGTGCGTTTTTCGTAGTTAGCTATTTACTTGTGTTTAGGACTGCAGTGAACTCTCAGACTGGTGTGGTAACTCCAGCAGGAGGGATAGTCACCAGTAAGCTTTCTGTCCTGTCTCTGTCTCTCTGGTCTCTCTCTCTCTTGTCTTCTCTCTGTCTCTCTCTCTCTTCTCTCTGTCTGTCTCTCTGGTCTCTCTCTCTCATCTCACTCTGAGTCTGTATCTCTGTCTCTCTCCTCTCCTCTCTGTCTGTCTTCTCAATGTCTTCTCTCAGTCTCTCTCTCTGTCTGTCTCTCTGTCTCTCTCTCTCTCTGTTCTCCTCTCTCTGTCTGTCTCTCTGTCTCTCTCTCTCTCTCTCTCTGTCCTGCCTCTCTGTCTCTGTCTTTCTGTCTGTCTGGTCTGTCTGGTCTCTGTTTGGTCTCTCTCTGGTCTCTGTTCTCTCTCTCTGGGTCTCTGTCTCTCTCTGCATCTGTCTGTCTGTCCTTTCTGTCTCTCTCTCTCTCTCTTGCTCATCTGTCTGTCTCTCTGTCTCTGTCATCTCTCTCTCTCTCTGTCTGTCCATTTCTGTCTCTTCCTCTCTCTGCTCTCTCTCTGTCGTCTCTCTGTCTCTGTCTCTCTCTCAATCCGGTTCTCTTCTGTTGCTCTCTCATCTCTGGTCTGGTCTCTGTCTGGCTCGCTCTGTCTCTCTCTGTGTCGGTGTCGTCTCTCTGTCGCTCTCGGTTCTGTCTCTCGTCTGGTCTCTCGCGCTCTCTCTGTCTCTGGTCCTCTCTCTGTTCTCTCACTCTCTGTGGTCTTTCTCGCTCTTCTCTCTCGCTCTCTCTGTTTCTCTCTCTCACACACTCTCTTTTTCTCTTTTTCTCTTTTTCTCTTTTTCTCTTTTTCTCTTTTTCTCTTTTTCTCTTTTTCTCTTTTTCTCTTTTTCTCTTTTTCTCTTTTTCTCTTTTTCTCTTTTTCTCTTTTTCTTTGTCTCTCTGTCTCTATGTTTCTCTCCTCCCTCCCTTTTTCCCTCACTCCCTCCCTCTACCTTCCCCCTTCCTTCCCTCCCTCTCCCTCCTTCCTCGCCTCCTTCTCCCCTCCCACTCCTCTTCTCGCCCTCCTCTAACTTCCTCCTTCTCCCTCCTCTTCTCTCTCCCTCTCCCCTCCCACTCCCTCTCTCCCCTTCCTCTAAATACTTCCCCCTTCCTCCCCTCCTTCTCCCCTCCTCTTCCCCTCCCACTCCTTCTCCCCTCTCCTCTTACTCCCCCCTTCCTCCTCTCCCTCTCTCCCTGCCTCCTCCCCTCCTCTCCTCCCTCTCTCTACTTCCCCCTTCCTCTCTCTCCCTCTTCCCGCTCCCTCCCTCCCTCCCTCCCTCTCTCCTCCTCTCCTCCCCAGGTGTGGTAGTCCTGCTCTCTCTGGCCTTCCTCATGCCAGTGTTCTACTACATCCCTAAGGCTTCTCTGGCCGCCGTCATCATTTGTGCCGTCGCTCCCATGTTGGACTACCGTACCGCAGCCCGTCTCTGGAAGACACGGAGTAGGCACACACACACACACACACACATGTACACACACACACACATACACACACACACATGTACAACACCCACATCACACATACACACACCAACATGTACACCACACACATGTACACACATGTTACAAACACACACACACATGTTTACACACATGTAACACACAACACACACCACACACATGTTCACAAACACAGCACGTACACACACATGTACACTCACACACACATTACACAACACAACATGTACACAACATACACCACACACACACACATACATAATCTCTCAAACACACACACACATACACTTACACACAATCTCTCTCACAGACACACACACACACACTCATACACACTATCTCACACACACACACTACACTCATACACATAATCGTACACACACGACACAAGTCTCTCTCCACCACAGCGACACATACATACACAGACAAACATTAACACACACACACACACAACTACAGTCAGAATCCTGGCACAGAAACGTGACTGTATGTTTCTGTGTGTGTGTGTGTGTGTTTCTGTATGTGTGTTGTTGTCTGTAATGTGTGTGTGTGTGTGTGTTTCTGTAATGGTATGTTTTGTGTGTTTGTGTGTGTGTGTGGTGTTTCTATAATGTGTTTGTGTGTGTGTTTCTGTATTTTGTGTGTGTCCTGTGTTTCTGTATGTATGTGTGTGTGTTTGTGTGTTTCTGTATGTGTGTGTGTGTGTGTTTCAGAGCTGGACCTGGTCCCCTTCACTGTGACGTTCCTGATGAGCTTCTGGGAGGTACAGTACGGCATTCTGGGAGGAGTGGGCGTGTCTGGAGCCCTGCTGCTTTACAACACAGCCCGGCCCAGACTGAAGGTGAGGGAGGGAAGGAGGGAGGGAGGGAAGAGGGAGGAGGGAGGGAGATGGAGGGAGGGATGGGTGTAGGGAGAGGAAGAAGAGCGAGAGAGAGAATGGGGAGGTGAGGGAGGGAGGGAGGAAGAGTAGGGGATGAGAGAGAAAGAGAGAGAGATGGAGGGATGGGAGTGAGAGAAAGAGAGAGGGAGGCAGAGGGAGGGAGGGAGAGAAAGAGAGAGAGATGGAGGGAAGGAGGGATGAGGGGAGTAAGAGAGAAGATGAGAGAGATTGGAGGAGAGAGCGATGAGAGAAGAGAGATTAGATGTTGAGGGAGGGAGAGAGGGAAGGAGAGCAGGAGAAAGGGAGGGAGGGAAAGGTAATGGGTATATGATCTTGCTCTGTGTTTGCATATCTCTTATCTTTTTTTCTTGTGTGGTGTGTGTGTGTGTGTGTGTGGTGTGGTGTGTGTGTGTGTGTGTGTGTGTTGTGTGTGTGTGTGTGTGTGTGTGTGTGTGTGTGTGTAGGTGTCAGATCATGGTGCGTTAGTGATAGAGATTGGAAGTGGCCTCAATTTCCCTGCAGCAGAATACCTCAGCGGAGTCATACACACTCAGGCTTTACAAGGTGCGTGTGTGAGAGAAACATCCTGTTAACCATTGAAACCAGGTTAAACTGCTCCTCCTCCTCCTTACCTCCCCCCTTTCCCTCCCTCTTCTCCTCTCCCTCTCTCAGCCTCGCCCCCTAGGTCTGTAGTCCTGGACTGCCAGCATGTCAGCACTCTGGACTACACAGTGGTCAACGAACTGAGGGACCTCTTGGACCAGTTTAGCCTGAGAGGAGTGGGCCTGTTCTGCTGTGGTCTGGAGGTAGGGGGGGGGGGTCTGGAGGTAGGGGAGGGGGGGTCTGGAGGTAGAGGAGGGTCTGGAAGGAGGGGGGGGGTCTGGAGGTAGGGGAGGGGGGTCTGGGAGGTAGGTGGAGGGGGGTCTGGAGGTATGACGGCAGGGTCTTGGAGCCGGGTGAGAGTGAGGGGGGTTGGGGTCCTGGAGGTAAGAGAGGGGGGGGTCTGGAGGTAGAGGGGGGGGGGTCTGGAGGTAGAGGAGGGGGGGGGTTCTGGAGGGAGGGGGGCTGGAAGGTTAGAGGGGGGGGGGTCTGGAGGTAGGGGAGGGTCTGGAGGTAGAGGAGGGTCTGGAGGTAGAGGAGGGTCTGGAGGTAGGGGAGGGTTGCTGGAGGTACGAGGGGGGGGGGGTCTGGAGGTAGGGGAGGGTCTGGAGGTAGAGGAGGGGGGGGTCTGGAGGTAGGGGAGGGTCTGGAGGTAGAGGAGGGTCTGGAGGTAGGGGAGGGGGGTTCTGGAGGTAGAGGAGGGTCTGGAGGTAGAGGAGGGGGGGGGTCTGGAGGTAGGGCGTGTGAGGGTGGGGTCCTGGAGGGTTAGAGGGGGGGGCTGGAGGTGGGGAGGGGGGTCTGGAGGTAGAGGGAAGGGTCTGGGGTAGGGGGAGGGGGGGGGTCTGGAAGGTAGAGGAGGGTCTGGAGGTAGGGGAGGGGGGTTCTGGAGGTAGAGGAGGGTCTGGAGGTAGGGAGGGGGGGGGGTCTGGGAGGACAGGGGACGGGTCTGGAGGTGAGGAGGTCCGGAGGTTGGGGGGGGGGGGGTCTGGAGGTAGGGGAGGGTCTGGAGGTAGAGGAGGGTCTGGAGGTAGGGGAGGGGAGGGTCTGGGGGGAGGGCATGGAAAAATATAAATGAATACAGTATGAGAGTGAGTGAGGGAAGAAATGGTGGATTGGGAAAGCTAGGAGTAGAGAGAGACAGGAAGAGTGGGATTAAAGGACTACACTGCAGTTAATCAGGCTGACCCCTCTCTTTTCTCTGTCTCTTTCCATTTCACTCTGTGTCTCTCTGTCTCTGGCTCACTTTCATGTCTCTCTCTGTCTTAATCCATGTCTCTCTGTCTCACTCCATGCCTCTCTGCCTCACTCTATGCCTCTCTGTCTCTCTGTCTCACTCCATGCCTCTCTTTGCTTCACATCCTGCCTCTCTAATCTCTACTGTCTCAACACCTTGCCATCTCTGTTCTCTCTGTCCCTTCCATTCTCTCTCTGTCTCTCTCTGTCTCACTCCATGCCTCTCTGTCTCTCTCTGTTTCTCTCTGTCTCTCTCTGTCTCTCTCTGTCTCACTCCATGCCTCTCTGTCTGTCTCTGTCTCACTCTCTGTCTCTCTCTGTCTCACTCTCACCTTCTCTGCTGTCTCTTCTCTCCCCTGCTCATCCCTCTCTTCTCTGCTCGTGTCTCTCTCTCACATGCCTCTCTGTCTCTACTCTCTGTCTCTCTCCCATACTCTCTGTCTCTCTTTTTTCATCTCTCTCCTTTCTCCTGGTCTCTTGACTTACTCTTTTAGATCTTCGGTTCTGGAGGTTCTGAAGGCAGCGGACCTACCGGGTCTGGGATTCGCTGATAGCGTGGAGGCGGCCCTTCAGAACCTATCGGGTACTCCGCTCACTGCCTGACCCTACCATTAGCCAATCACGGACAAGAGTCTTTGTGTGTGTAACTTGCCAATCAACAAGGGGAGAATGTCAGTAAAGAAGTAAAGTCATTGACAAACTGATGGTGGGCCTGGAAGTGAGTGACATGGAGCTTGGCCAATCAGCAGAGCTCAACAGTGATAGCAACCGTCTGATTGGCTGCGCAGTCGTTCACTGACTCAATCGCAAAGTGATCTTCCCCCCCCCCATCAATCAAGGGACATCAAACTAATAAGCGATGCTTTAAAAAAAAAAAAACTTGTTGTGTGTTTTGACATCGGTTCTCTGGATTGAAACCCCTTCAGATCGGATGTACTTTGAAGAACTTGAGGATCACATAAAAACAGGGACTTGCTGAAAGAACAGCTGAACGCTTTCGACTGTATACATCATTTGTTGCAAGAATCAATCGCAGTGAACCAAAATAACCAAACATAAACTACAAATAATAATGACAAACTATTAAATAAACTAAATGGCACTTTAATGATATTAATAATAATGACAAACTAACTTATTCATGTTCACAGAAGCACAACAAAGTTTCAAGAAATTTGACTTTTATAACTTGATAATTAGTCTAGTTTTGGTGCTGTAGCGAAGCCGTAGAATTCTCAAGTAATGTCGAAATTGAAAGGTTTATATTTGGTCTTTTTGTCTTGTGAGTCCAGCTAGTGGCGGGTTAGGGTACTACACTATAGGGACCATGTTTCGAAAACATCACAATGCTTGTAATTTCAGATGCCTGTTCATTTTTATAGAATTATTATATCTTGTTAAACGTTTCACCGTGTCTCTGTCTTAATAGTAACATACAAACAACGTTTTTCATGTTTATTTTTGACATTTATTTTATTGGTAAGCAATTTGCTCTGATTATTGACTGGATGGCGAGACTCTTTTTTTTTTTGCAAGAATATTAATATTTTGTGTCCGTTGGGAGTGAGGGGAGGTGGATATTTTGAGATCTATTCGTCTCAAATCCCATAATTTAAAGGGGTACTGAAGCGCATATTGAAGGGGTGACGTTATGGCGACTCCAGAACAGTAGGTGGCGATAATGGTTCAATTTCCAAAAAGAAGAAGAAGAAGACGTTTAAGCGGGAACACTAAGAAAAACGGAGGTTTTCCGAATTGCCGCTCCCGCCTGATATGCTATTGTCAGCACCGACGAAAGATCATCAAGAGGCTCCGGTGGAACGTGAATCTCTCCGGTTATCCTGCTTATAACCAAAGGATTAGCATTTTGGAAGAGTGTTTCGTTTTTATTTGGAGGTAAAGTAAACCTTTGCCTCCCATTACAGATGCTGTTTTGTTCTGCTTAGTGATAGCCAAGAAACTTCACTTCATCTCGGGAACTGAAGGTTTTGGGACATTGTTAAGACCAGTTTTACCTTTATAGCGCTCTCTCATGCCTGGGTTTCAAGAGAGCTGGTCGCGATTGTTCTGTGTCGTGATACGATTGCCTTCATTAATTTGGCGTAGGCTACGTCCAAACAGTAGCCTGTTTAACTCGCAATAAACATCGCGTTCCTGCTACTTGCAGTCCAAGGCTGGTCATTACAGTATTTTTTTAAATGTAAACTGAGTACTATACATTTATCAGAATCTCTTGTGTTTTTCTACAGATGTCAACAAAAATCGAGTCGATAAAAAAGAAATTGAAGAGTCTACCCAAGACGACTTTACGTCGATTTAAGAGATATCTACGGAAAAATATGAGTGACTTTAGAGAAGTTGAACGGTGGTCGCGAAGACCTTTAGCTACAATTCTGGCAGAAAAATACGAAATAGAAGAAGTATCTTCAATGATTAATAAGTTAAGGAGCAAACATCGAAGTAAGTTTAGAAGCACAAACTTTTTTTCTATTTTTCCCTTTTTGAAGGTAGTTGTTGGGTAATATCTTTGCTGTATTGGATAGTTTGAAGTGAAGACAGACAGACAGGGAGAGAGACAGGCGGAGTCAGACGGGGGACAAACAGAGAGGGAGACAGGCGGGGGGACAGACAGAGAGGGAGGGAGACAGGCGGGGGGACAGACAGGGAAAGTCGTGCAGAAAATATCCAATGCCAGATTCCAGAGAGAAAGCCTCAGCCTAAATTAAATGTTAAATTAATTTACTGGTGAGCTATCAGGTGCCTTTAAACATGTTATATTATTATAACGTTCACTGTATTACATGATTATATAATTGTAGTTAATCACATTTACTGCAGTGCTGAGTTGTAAAAAATATTATAGTATAATGCGATGATGACATTGTTTCGCTTAAAACAGGCAAGGAAACTCCAGATGGAAACACACAGCAGGTAAAAGTCATATGTTCAAAACCTTCGCAACAATCTACTACTAAATGCCCTTAAAATAGACGTCGTACCAGTTTGCAACACGATAAACTTTTTGCATTTAAAAGAAGTTCAGAAGTTTTCTCTATAAAATCCTTCCAATTTGATTTGTTATAAAGCAAAACCACTATTGAATTTGATACAGTCTGAGTATTGGTTATCCCCTAAGTAGGCTGGAATTACAGACCTGTGTCTTTAATAATAAAAAATAATTCTTGCTTCTCTGTCAGACAACTAACTCTAATGAGACTGGCCAGGACGCTAACCCACCTGGGAATGCAGTGTGGGCTGGAAACACCAGAAACATGGCACAGAGCGGTGGATTTATATTCACACCTCAACTCCATAACGTTACTGTTAGCAGGGACGTAGTGATCAACTGCCAAGGTGGGTAATTATTTGACGTCAGTTTTATATTTCACTTGGCCAGTAACTGCTAATACTGTTGATGCTTAATATGCATCCAACTCTCAACACACCAATAGGTGTTTTATTGAATTTACTGTATTTGTCTATCGTCTTTGTTGTTTGTTTGTTTGTTTGTTTTCATCATTCCCTTGCAGCTCCAAATAACACACAAATAATGGGCCAGGGGGCTGCTTTGTGTTGCCCCACATCGGCCAACGCTGAACAGGTAATGAATGTACTGATATATCCTTCGTGTTTAGTAAAAGGGAGTGCTCCACACTGATAGGTTTGCGTTTGCTTCAACAATCGATGGTGTTCCTTTTCTGTTGGTCTCCAGGTGTCGAAACAGATGGAGGAGGAAAGTGAGTGAAAACGCCGCTTTTTTTTTTTGGTTGGTTGGTTGGTTGGTTTGAGCTAAATCATATGGATCTTAGCGAGTCTATGGTGGGAAGCTATTGTGCCTGGAATCCAGTTATAGTGTCTTTTTCTGCGATGCCTTTCTCCGAATGTACTACTAGTTTTCTCTGGTTTCAGATGATGACCGTAAAATTATCGAGATGGTCAAATCTCGTGAGAAGAAGACAAACCAACAAGTCACTGAAGGAACGCGTCCATCGCAGAAATCGCCGTTAGACAGCTTCTATACGGAGCTCTATATTGTGGCGTCTGAACAGTCCAGCATCAACGGGGAGCATGAGACGTGGCATGTTGAAAACTCTCACATCCTGGATCCCTCAGAACTCTGCGTGAAATACCATGATCTGTTCAAAGACCAAGCCATAAAGCGTGTGCTGACCAAGGGCATTGCTGGAATAGGGAAAACTGTAACTATAGCTAAATTCATCATGGACTGGGCAAATGAAAAGATCCATATAGACATTGTGATCAACCTTCCTTTCAGGAAAATGAATTTACTGTCCAGCAAAGAACACAGCCTGCTTACCCTTCTGCAAGTTTTCCACCCTTACATCAAAGATATGACTCTCTTTAGCAGGTGTTCCTCTCTCCTGATCCTTGATGGTCTAGATGAAGCTAAATTCCCTCTGGACTTTAAGAATAACGTCATTATGTCTGATGTAAATGAGAAACAACCCGTAGATGTGTTGTTGACAAACCTCCTTAACGGTCACCTCCTCCCCAACACCCGGTTGTGGATAACGGCCCGACCGGAAGCCGCCAATAATCTCCTTCGACAAGATTTTTACATCGAGCAGGTCAATGTGATCCGAGGCTTCAACGACGCTCAGAAAGATGCTTATTTCAAGATGAAAATCAAAGACAAGAAAATGGCGGATGACGTCATTAAAACTCTCAAACAATCACGTTCCCTCTACATTATGTGCCACATTCCGGTGTTCAGTTGGATGTCTGCCATGGTGCTTCAGAACCACTTTAGTAAGATGACTCGTCCACACAACAGGGCTTTGCCCACAACCATTACCGAAATGTATATCCAGTACTTGGTAGTCCAAACTGTAAGCAGTTCGATGAAGTACGAGCCGGGCCAGTGTGAAAATGAACAGACAGTGTTGAAACGGCAAAAGGACATCATTTTGAATCTGGGAAAGCTTGCATATGACAACCTGATGCGTAAGAACGTCCTCTTTACTGCTGAAGACATGAAGAGCTGTGGAATATCGCCCAATGATGCTGCCAAGTGCCCTGGTCTCTGCACAGAGAATTGCTACCAAACAGATGGTCTGTTTGAAAACACAATATTTTCCTTTGTGCATCTAACCATCCAGGAATTTATGGCTGCCTTCCATGCCTTTTATACATTCGCAAACGAGCTCAAACCAGGGGGGCGATGTTTATTAAATTTTCTTAAAGAGGCCGTTGACAAAGCTTTGAAAAGCCAAAACGGACACTTAGACCTGTACGTTCGTTTTCTCTTCGGAATCACCAACGAGTCGAGCAGGGTCCATCTTAAGAGCATTTTTCCCGACTTGCCCAGCACTGCAAAAGATCACAAGAGGCTGATTAGTTACATAAAGGTCCTGAAGAGGGAAGGTCTTGATCCAGTGCGGTGCATCAACCTGATCCATTGCCTGATACAGTTGAAAGACCATTTTGTTCTGGAGGACTTGACAAGCTTCCTCTCCACAGATAAACCACTGACTGAGTTCCAGTGCACTTGTGTAGCTTACAACCACATAGTTAACAAGTTGGAGGAGTTTGACTTCAGGAACACCAAAACATCAGACAAAGGATTTAACAGACTAGTTCCTGCTTTGTGTTCCAGTTTCACAGCAAAGTAGGTATCTGTAACTAGACACCACAGGCCAAACGTATTCAGGCACGCATTCGTCTTCATCCCTCAGTCTGAATTGTGCATGAATCCTTAATTTAACTTAGAACCGCCATACAATAAAATGTATTCTCGGCTTCGAATCCTCTCGGCTTTGAATCCTCTGCTTTTGCAGACTGCCTTTGAATCATCTGCCTTTGAATCCTCTGCTTTTGCTGACTCTGCCTTTCAATTCTCTCCGTTTGAATTCTCTCCGTTTGAATCCTCTGCCCTTGAATCCTTTCCCTTTGAATCTTTGAATCCTCTCCTTTGCAGATTCCCTTTGAATCCTCTGCCTTTGAATCCTCTCCGTTTGAATCCTCTGCCCTTGAATCGTCTGCCTTTGAATCCTCTGCTTTTGCAGACTCTGCCTTTGAATCCTCTCCGTTTGAATCATCTGCCTTTTGAATCCTCTCCCTTTGCAGACTCTGCTTTTGCGAGATCACACCACCAAAAAGCAACCCCAGCTTCACAGCATCGCTGTGTGCGACTCTGGCTTCAGTTCTCCGGTCAGATCGAACTTGTTTGACCACGCTGTTCCTCAGTCGCAACAACCTGGGAGGGGGCATGGCAGTTGATCGTCTGTGTGACGGACTGAATCACTGCAACTGCAGTGTGGAAGTCCTCGACCTTAGCTTCAACGACCTGGGAACTGAAGACATTAAGAAGCTCTGCGACCTGCTGGCGACGCCAACATCGCGACTTTTGACCTTGGACCTGAGTAACAATGACCTTGGGGATCACGGCGTTGGATTTCTTGCTGAGGCTCTCTGTCATTCTACCTGCAAGCTGCAAGTACTAAGGCAAGTTACAAGAGAAAAATGCCACTTGTTTCCATGTAGGGTCGCAGTGCCACTTCTTAACATGTAGGGTCGCAGTGCCACTTCTTAACATGTAGGGTCGCAGTGCCACTTCTTAACATGTAGGGTCGCAGTGCCACTTGTTAACATGTAGGGTCGCAGTGCCACATCTTAACATGTAGGGTCGCAGTGCCACTTGTTTCCATGTAGGGTCGCAGTGCCACTTGTTTCCATGTAGGGTCGCAGTCCCACTTCTTAACATGTAGGGTCGCAGTGCCACTTAACATGTAGGGTCACAGTGCCACTTCTTAACATGTAGGGTCACAGTGCCACTTCTTAACATGTAGGGTCGCAGTGCCACTTGTTTCCATGTAGGGTCGCAGTCCCACTTCTTAACATGTAGGGTCGCAGTCCCACTTCTTAACATGTAGGGTCGCAGTCCCACTTCTTAACATGTAGGGTCGCAGTGCCACTTCTTAACATGTAGGGTCGCAGTGCCACTTCTTAACATGTAGGGTCGCAATGCCACTTCTTAACATGTAGGGTCGCAATGCCACTTCTTAACATGTAGGGTCGCAGTGCCACTTGTTTCCATGTAGGGTCGCAGTGCCACTTCTTAACATGTAGGGTCGCAGTGCCACTTGTTAACATGTAGGGTCGCAGTGCCACTTCTTAACATGTAGGGTCGCAGTGCCACTTCTTAACATGTAGGGTCGCAGTCCCACTTCTTAACATGTAGGGTCGCAGTGCCACTTAACATGTAGGGTCAGAGTGCCACTTCTTAACATGTAGGGTCGCAGTGCCACTTCTTAACATGTAGGGTCGCAGTGCCACTTGTTTCCATGTAGGGTCGCAGTGCCACTTCTTAACATGTAGGGTCGCAGAAAAAACAAAAAAAAACAAAAAAAACCCCACTTCTTAACATGTAGGGTCGCAGTGCCACTTCTTAACATGTAGGGTCGCAGTGCCACTTCTTAACATGTAGGGTCGCAGTGCCACTTCTTAACATGTAGGGTCGCAGTGCCACTTCTTAACATGTAGGGTCGCAGTGCCACTTCTTAACATGTAGGGTCGCAGTGCCACTTGTTAACATGTAGGGTCGCAGTGCCACATCTTAACATGTAGGGTCGCAGTGCCACATCTTAACATGTAGGGTCGCAGTCCCACTTCTTAACATGTAGGGTCGCAGTGCCACTGTCGTTAACCATTAGGTCGCCGATGCCCCTTCTTAACATGTAGGGTCGCAGTGCCACTTCTTAACATGTAGGGTCGCAGGTCTTAACAGGTGGAGTCTCTTTCCTTGTGACTTTGGAACTTGGCTTGTTTTCAATTGAATTCAAAATCCAGATTTTCTGCAGCAGGAAAATATATGAACCTGGGTGCATCACATAGTCATGGTACATAAGTACAGGCATACAACAATCAAGTAAAAAATAAATATAACAATTTTTCCTATACATGAACTAAAAAAAAAAAAACTATACAAACTGTACGTGCAGTACAGTCCTTCTCAGATAGGGGGGTGCAGTGCGATGCCGGGGGACGCCATTGCCCTATTAGAATAAAGTGTAATTGCACATCCACTACAGTAGGTGGCAGTTAAGATGACCTTGTCAGTGTGCGCTGGTAGCGTTAGCTCTGGTGTGTGGTTTGCGTGCGTGCACTGCGAAGAGAAGGAGAGTGAACAAACCACCGAAGACACAACTATTTAAAAGGGATGAAAGAAAATGCTGGCCCCAGGCCAGGGTGTACCCTGCCTATGGCCCGAAAGTTACTGGGTTAGGCTCCAGTCACCCGTGACCCCTCAATGGGAACAAGCGGCCCTGCAATCCCTCCCAGGGATTAGCAGTAGATAATGGATGGATGGATATGAACATACATCATAATAACTTATTACATATAAACCTATATCATAACAACCTATTACATATAAACCTATATCATAATAACCTATTACATATAAACCTATATCATAACAACCTATTACATATAAACCTATATCATAACAACTTATTACATACAAACCATCCATCTTCTTCTGGATGGAAAAGAAATGTGGAGAGAGGTAACGAGACTAACAAAAGTCACCCGAAAACTAAGACGAGGAAGTATGACGAAACGCAGCATTTGGCTTCACATTGACTACGGGTGGGAGAAAAAGAAAGACCAGTGTGTCTACTTGAGTCTAAAAATGTTGGCAGTGGACAGCATGAAGCCAAATAAATTAAGGTGTTGTTTAAAGACATTACACCCTAATTACGCTTAGTAGGTTTTGTTCAGGGAAAACGTGCCGAATATTGCCAGAAAACATTCCGCTTTGTGAATGTTACTTTTTTAAACTTTCTTTTTTTATTTTTTAGGATCAAATGGTTCAATCAGTTGGTTCAAAATGTGTATAGTTTAAATAAGGGATTAAAACTTTTATGAATTTCAGGAAAATTTATGTATTTTACAAATCTTCTCTTACTGATTTTTTTATTTTTTATTCAAGCACATTTTTGTTGTAAGTTGATCTATATTTCTTTGATTGTCCTTGTTGTGTTGTCATGTATATAACAATTTTTTAGACTAATTGTACCATTTTATTTGTGGCGGAGACAAGGGGGGCGTGAAAATATTTCTTTATTGGGGTTAGCATAACAGAAAATAAAGCATAACATATAACCATAACATAATATAGCATAACAGAAAATAATTGAGAAGCGCTGGTGTAGCGGAAGACAATAGACGGATGGATGGATGGTGTAGTGCAGGGGTCTCCAATCCTGGTCCTCGAGGGCTGCTGTCCTGAAGGTTTTAGATGTTTCCCTCCTCCAGCACACCTGATTCTAATGAATGAGCCATTACCAAGCTCTGTGGAAGCTTCATAATGACCCTTTATTAGACTCAGGTGTGCTGGAGCAGGGAAACACTGAAAACCTTCAGGACAGCGGCCCTCGAGGACCAGGATTGGAGACCCCTGGTGTAGTGTCTCGTACATATGTGTGTAGTACAGTATAGTATAGAACAGTTCTGACTAATTATCTAATTTTATTGCACAGACTCAAAAGTAAAATGTATTTTACAAGACAGTACTGTAATACAAACATAAACTCAATTACTAAAATTAATGATGTACAATTCAAATGTTCTGTCTTTAACTTTGCCATAAAAATAAAAAAAAATTTTCATCTACCTTCATTATGTTCCGTATATGTTCTATGTTTGCACTTCCCTGCGGCAGTAAATTCTGTGCTTGTATATCTTGCATAACGAATAAAACCTATTCGGATGATTGCTGCTAGTGATAGGTTTGGGTACTACATTACCGGAACACTCTTTCTGTTAGAACACAAGCATTCTAATGTGGATGAAATTACTCCAGCACACCTGATTTCTAATGAAGGAGCCTTATCAGGCTCTGTGGAAGCCTCATAATGACCCTAATTAGACACTCAGTGTGTGCCTCGGAGTCAGGTAAACCCACCAGATATACCTTCAGCGACAGGCGGCCCATCAGATGGATCTGCAGGATGGAGACCCGTTGTGGGTTTCTCGTACATATGTGTGTAGTACAGTATAGTATAGAACAGTTCTGACTAATTATCTAATTTTATTGCACAGACTCAAAAGTAAAATGTATTTTACAAGACAGTACTGTAATACAAACATAAACTCAATTACTAAAATTAATGATGTACAATTCAAATGTTCTGTCTTTAACTTTGCCGATAAGAAATAAAAAAAATTTTCATCTAACCCTTCATTATGTTCCGCGTATATGTTCTAAACTATGTTTGCACTTTCCTGTCGCAGTAAATTCTGTGCTTGTATATCTTGCATAGCGAATAAAACCTATTCGGATGATTGCTGCTAGTGATAGGTTTGGGTACTACATTACCGGAACACTCTTTCTGTTAGAACACAAGCATTCTAATGTGGATGAAATTAATAAACTCTCACTAAAACCGTTCTTGTTATGTCACATCAAACATTCTGAATCAATCTTGCTAACTACTTCTGCGTGTCTTTTGTTGAAGAAATTGTGAAATCTCTTAATATTCATCACCTTAGGACTATCTTACTTGTGTTTGTGTGGTGTGTGTGTCTGTTGTGTTGTGTCCGAGTGTGTATGTGTGTGTGGTGTTGTTGTGTGTGGTGTACCGGTTGCCGTTTTGGTGTGCAAGCTGTACTTCAACTTAAAGAAACATTGCCAAATAAAGGAAATACACTACATAGCCTTTACTGGAACATGCTCAGCCACAATCGATAAAACCGTAGCGTTAACCTTGATGTCGAGATACTGTCAACAATGTGTGACACATTAACTGTTGGGAATGTCACGGTACCAATGCAACAAAAGATGATATAATGTATCATTTATCAGGATGTTGACTCAGTGGCGTGGCATGTTGCCACAATAACGATGGAGAAACGATAAGAGAAACGTAAAATGATAGATTTTGTTTGTACATTGTAAACGTATAATATTGACAGTTATAGCGGTTGTTCTGCAATAGGACATCTCAATCACGACCTCTACACTCACACAAAACATCTCTTGTTTGCCCTGCTTGATTTAATGGCACGTTCACATCCATGGGAACTGGTACATATAAAGGTGTGTGAGAACTCAGGTGTGTTCCAGAACACTGGGAAGACTCCAGCCAGGTGAGATTTCTCCTCACTTCTGCTCCTCTGTGTTCCTTTTCACAGGTTATGTGAATGTATAGGTGACAGGTGATGTATATGACTGATTGTAGTTCAGAATCAAAGTAGGCATGTACGCCTGATTCACGTTTCTTTCAGACAATTGAATCGTGTTTCTTGATCGTTGACGTTATAGTGTTATAGATCCACCAACTGCCCTTAGATCTGATCTGTAAGACCGCAAGCCACTGCCCTTGTGGAACTATCTTAAACATTCAGTCTTGACTCAGATCAGAGTACTTTATAGGGAGACGTTTTGGGTGCGTTTGTTTTTAAATCATTTTACAGGCGGGGTTGAAATGATTAACTGTATGAGTGAAGTGAATCAAGAAGGTCTCAAAACGTCGTCGTCCCCCCGTCCCCCCGTCCCCCCCATGGGTTTAATTGACAAATTTTCAAACTTCGACTGAAATTTTCTTTTTTTTTCTTTTTTCTCTCTCCCAGTGCCACAAATCAGATTTTGGTCTGATCTGAACACTGCGACACACAATGTTAAGGTCACAGTCCCTTCTGTTGCTACTCTACATGCATTCCGTAACCTCAGGTAGGATGCGCAGTCAGCGAGATCATTTTCCTGTCATTGTCTCCATAATACATCCACATGATGTTCTTAGGCCTGTTCAACCATTTGTATCACTAGGGAAAGACTTGAAAAGCTTTTGAACGCGCATTCTCAGTCATTCTAGAGTCCACACACACACACACTCATATTTGTGTTTGTGTGTGTGTTTAGTTTTTAAGTACACGCTTGACTTAATCCCTGTCATCGCGACGTCCACGGACTGTTCTGCAGGTGCAGCTGTAGGCAGTTGCTCTGAGTGCCACGCGCGGGCGATCTGTCAGGAGTCCGAGCTCGACGGCGACCAGAGAGGCGACTCCCTCTCTGTTCGCTCGCTCACATGCGCCTGCATCGAAGGTTTCGTAGGCGACGGCCTCGCTTGCCAACCTCGCCTCCGCTCGCCCCTGTACCCCGACGGCAGCCACGGTCCGGACCCACGCTCCGTGACTTTCACCTGTGGGAACACGCAGTGTCCCACTGGCCGCGACTGCTTGAATGTAAACGGGAAGCGCTGCCTGGACCCCTGCCAGCACTACATCAACATGACGGATGACAGGAGGTCCGTCCACAACCCATACAACTCTTCAGACCTCCTGAACGACGGTGCCGTCCGATGGAACGGCGACTGGTATCGGCTATTTCTTGGGGGGCGAGACGCTCAAATGCCGACTAGCTGCGTTCCAGCAGGTTACTGTGGAACCGACATGCCGTGGTGGATCAACGGCTCTCATCCACGTCCTTCTGACGGAGTGGTTAAACGAAGCATTTGTGCGAGCAATCGAGGCTCCTGCTGTAAATATGACAGTGGTCCGCTCCACGTGAAAGCGTGTCCTGGAGGGTTCTATGTCTACAAGTTTTTCGTTACTGGGATCGCAGTTACCGCATTTTGTGCAAGTAAGAACGTCTTAAGACAAAACACATTCACACTCGCAACATCTGATTAAACTCCAATCTGGGAAAACTGACTTAAAATCCAATGATCATGTCATAGGAATATAGATAAAGCAATATTTATGTGTGTCTTTCTCACCTTCTTTCTCTACCTGTTTCTCACTGTCACTGTCTCTGTCTACCTATCTCTCTCTACTTGTCTCTCATCTAGTCTCTCGCTACCTGTCGTTCATCTTGTGATGTCTCTCTCTACCTGTACTTTCATCGCTATTCCTTCTCTACCCATATCTCTCTCCTACCTTGGTGTGCGTCGTGGTGGGGTGCTCTCCTCACTGTCTTTCTCGCTGTCTGTCTCTACCTGTCTCTTTCCCTACCTGTCTCTCTCTCTTCTTGTCTCTCTCTACCTGTCTTTCCTGCTGTCTGTCTCTACCCCTGTCTCTACCCCCTACCTGGTCTTCTGTCGTCTCCCTCTGTCTCTCTCTTACCTACTCTCTCTCCTCCGTCTGCTTCTCTGCCTTTCTCTCTCCCTACCTGTCTCTCTCTCTTCTTGTCTCTCTCTACCTGTCTTTCTCACTGTCTGTCTCTACCTGTCGCTCTCAATGAGTAATATCTCCTCTCGGTTCTCAGCTAGCTTAGACCAGAACGCCACAGCTGTCCCTCCAACACCCCCCCCTTTGAACGGAGAGGTGCGTCTGGCTGGGGGGAACACTTCCTGCTCCGGCAGAGTGGAGATCTTCCACCAGGACCAGTGGGGTACGGTGTGTGATGACATCTGGGACCTGCCGACTAGTCCCCAGGTGGTGTAAGCAGACAGCTGGGTGCTCTAGGCCTCGTCTGCTACATGCATCTGCAGCTCGTTCGGCCAGGGCATGGCGGGCCAAATTGGCTGGAACAACGTCAGGGTAGTTTAGGGGGTCAGAGTCCCCATCCACTTGACAAAGAGTGCAGTTTCATCTCGCCCTTCGCTCGACACAACTGTAAGACCATTGGTGAAGACTCTCAGGGGTGTTTGTGAGGGTGATAGTTGTGACGAGTGCCGGGGTGGTTTGTGAGGGTGAGTGTGACGAGTTTGGTAATGCATATGAGACAGTCTAGCAGAGAGTGACCCAGAAGACTGGCTTATAGAGCAGAGCGGTCAGACCGCTTAGTAATGACACACACCTGTCAGAACAAGGAGGAGCAGAGTAGAGAGGGCATCTAGTGGAGAAACACGGCCCTAAGACACACAAACGAACAACAGTGAATGATTGAATCAGGACAAGGGTTTGTGCTTAACTGAATGATGTTTTAGTATTTGTTTGGTCAACTTAGACAGGTTGGCATAGTTACAAAATGTGCCCAAACACATAAATTAAGAGATCCAATATGTACATTTGAATTAATTCTTTCATAAATGTGTAGGCATAAAATTACTCTGGCAAGTCATTGTCAACTTTAAATGTATTTAAATGTTTCACATTTACTCTATTAAAACAGTACCTCACAAACAGTCAACGAACACACATAATCTGTAACGATATGATCTTCATGCAACCTCTCTGGGCTGCTGTCTGTACTTTATAGCTGGTGCTCCTCTGAGATTGGTCAACGGTTACTCTGACAACAGCAGTGCCTGCTCCGGCAGAGTGGAGATGTTCTACCAGGGCCAGTGGGGTACGGTGTGTGATGACAGCTGGGACCTGCAGGATGCCCGGGTGGTGTGCAGACAGCTGGGTTGTGGCAGCGCCCTGTCTGCTACATCATCTGCCAGCTTCGGCCAGGGCAGCGGGCCAATCTGGCTGGATGACGTGAGGTGTTCAGGGTCAGAGTCCTCCCTGACAGAGTGCAGTCATCTTCCCTTCGGCTCACACAACTGTGGTCATCACGAAGATGCCGGGGTGGTTTGTGAGGGTGAGTTTCTAAAACTTGTCTTCAGCTGGATGATTTGGAAGTAAAATCATTCTATCTGTTGTCACGATGCTAATCGTACATCATCATTGCTTTGGTTCTCTCTTCATCCCAAGATGACCCCTCCCCCTCAGCCCCCGAGCTGGTGTGTGGGAGGAGCTACCTGGAGGTGGGTCTCCTCTCCACTCAGCTGTTACCCAACGGCCTGGACCCCTTCTCTGCTCACCTAGCCGACCCCCGCTGCTCCGCCCACCAGGAGCGTAACGGGATGGTGTGGTACCAGATGGAGCGCAGGGAGGGCAGCTGTGGAACCACTCTGACGGTGAGATCAGAGACAACTGTCTGTCTGCCAACCCATAAACCTGTCTTCCTGTCTGTCTGTCTGTCTCTCTGTCTGACTGTCTGTCTGTCTGACCACCACCTTCACCCCCCCCCCCCCCCCCCCCCCCCCATCTTTTTCTTCTGCCCTTTCAC
>BROE01000002.1:1051627-1075452 GCA_036571765.1 Plecoglossus altivelis
GAACTGGCCATACCAGATATTAAGTTTAGTTTTTAGGCCTATTTCAAACAATTTAGCCTACTCTACAATTTTAGTTCACAAGTTTTCACTTGTTTGATATTCAGCAATGCGTGCAAGTTAGACTGCTATTGACAACGTGTTGCTTTCCCAGTCAGTTAAAATTGATGCAAAATAAGATTTTTTGTAGACAAAAAAGGTAGCTAGCTAGTACTAGCTGCCAAAGTAGTGAAAAATCGTAGAGTAGACTAAATTGTTTCAAATAGGCCTAAATACAAAACGTCTTGTAGGACACCAGCCCAGTGTCTAGTGCCAATCCCACTGGGCATCAATGGACCTGGCCAGCCTCTCTAAGGTGCCTCCCTGACTTATGAGAGACAGCAGGATGATGGACACAAGCTTTTGAGGAGAGCGTCAGACACCTATTGGCTGTTGGCGACATCAAGGCCATCTTGAGAGAAATGCTGAGGGGTGAGAGAGACGAGGGAGACATTCGAGGGGAGAGAGGGACGAGGGAGACATTCGAGGGGAGAGAGGGACGAGGGAGACATTCGAGGGGAGAGAGAGACGAGGGAGACATTCGAGGGGTGAGAGAGACGAGGGAGACATTCGAGGGGAGAGAGGGACGAGGGAGACATTCGAGGGATGAGAGGGACGAGGGAGACTTTCGAGGGGTGAATCTTAATTATGCTGTGAAGCGCTTTGAGAAATGACTTTTAAAGAGCTATACAAAATAAAGTTATTATTATTATAATTACATTGATGTACATGTATGTAGAGCATATTAGATCCTTGAGGAAGAATAGAACTGACTCATCATTTCATGGCATGACACTAAAGAATGATCCTAACACATTTACATTTAGTCATTTATCTGATGCTTTTTCCAAAGCAACTTACATAAAAGACTTTCACAAATAGTGCGAAGAACAATAATCATAAACAACAGACAAGACTCAAAAATGAAGCCAAAACATGAAGCATAATGAAAAGCAAATGACTGCCAATGGGCAGAACCATAACAGCATGTTGTTAAACAAATTACAATTATTACAAATTACAAACATGATACTTGAAAGTGCTAGAGTGTCCCTCGAGGAAAATACTAATAATATGAATAGTATAAAAACAATAATAATATAACTCACAGCGAGTACAAGCAGTTAAATCAGTCAACTAATCAACAGGTGCAACAAGTCCCTCAATAAGTGTCATTGTGTCCCTGGAAGAAATAAACATCTAATCCAACTATTCTTCCCTAGGAAGCGTTCCACTCCAGGCGGTGTCTCTGATGGAGTTGGGGAGACGATTCCACTTTTGGAGGGTCAGACAGGAGAAGTGCTTGGGTTGGGAACGGGAGCTCTTGAGAAGTAGGACCCACCAGACGACAGAGAGAAGATCCTAGGTGGTGCGTGAGCTGGTAAGGCTGGACTAGAGACTGGATGTAGTCTGATGCAGTGCTGTTGACCGCTTGCCATGACAGGGGTGTTGAATCTCATGCAGACTGTGATGGGTCGCCAAGTAGGGAATTCTGGGGGGGTTTGGGGAAATCTGACCCCCTGACTAAGACTTGAAAACCCCCTAAATAAGGAAAAAACTACATATCGGTGGAATAGACACATTTATGTATCATTCTCAACAAGTGCGGAGGGGGCACCAAAAATAGCCAAAGAAAAAAGTCACAATAATTATAATGCCAATGTTACTTCAGCATAGAAATATTAGGCACTTTTCTCGGGATGGGAAAAGCATCGAAAAGGAATTATGCTCAGGGCAATGAAGTGACTCGCAGCTGCTCTAGCCGTGCAGGTTAGCGTGTCGTTCATGGTCACCCTGAGGTTCCTGACAGAGGATGAAAGGCATGTTGTAAAAGGTTGTAAAAATGTATGTAAGCGTTTAATAAAAAAACCCTGTAAATGTCAAGGAAGACAGGAAGACCAAGACTGTTTTCGAAAGAGAGGCTGAATATAATCTTACAGCAGGAAAATACCTATAGGTGTTGAAAAACACAAATCAGAATTTAGAAAATCCCAAATCAATTTTATTTATTGCTAAATGCATTCGTACAGTTTATACATGAACGTATTTGTTTTCACATGGAGGTAGAGAAAATGGGTGAATGTTTCAAGAAATGTGTTTTAACCATTTAGAACATGTGTTGTTTTCAAAGATGTGCTTATTTACATACTCACACAGCAGCAATGTGAGCGTGGGTTTTCACTTATGTACAGTAACCTGTTTGACTAGAGTATTTTGGAATCTTTCGCGTGCATGGTACAACACAAATTGCCTCTCATGCTCTTTACCTGTTGTGTAATGGATCATACCTTCATACATGAAAGCCTAAATGTCACCCTGTCAGGTCACTGTGATCTCTGTGAGTGATTAGGCCTCAGGGTGGCAGCCGACCTGGTTAGCGACGTCATGTTCGAGATATGATGAGGTTGTGACATGGATGTCCTGTACTTTCTTCGTTGTCCAGACACAGTTTTTTTTTGTTTTGTTGCAAAGGTCTGGATAAAACGTTAAAATGCCTACATTTATGATCGTACAGAATGTCTCTCTCCATGGTGCTGAAAAACACAAGTTCAGTATTTTTCATCGCAGAAGGAAAGACTATAGAATGCCGACTCTGGAATCAAACAAACGTAGAAATAACTGAACGATCGGATGATTTCTGAATGTAATGCATTAGTGCATCGATTTAATTTATTGACAGGGACTGCCTGACTTGCTACCCGATTTTCTCTGATTGTGAAACGCGTCCCTGGCCTAACTGACTGTGACAAGCCCAATGAAGTCTTTTAAAGGGCCCACGTTTACTTTGGATGATGTATGAATTTCCAATCAGAAGGATCTTAATCAAAAATAGGCTGAGGCAAAATATCCTTTAAAATCCAGATGGCTTTGATGGTTTTATTCAGCAACGCAGCATCTTGATACAGGAAGACAAAACATTTTTGAAATGACACCAATTTACAAAAACTGTGGTGTTGTGTGTTCAACTTTACTGTACAGCCTTTTGCACACTCCTCAGACAATGCCCTTCTAGCCCCGACATTCTGAGAATGATTCTGAATGTTCCATGCCTCAAGGAAACATTCATCATGTTATGTCTATGTGCCTTGTGTTGAAAGTTTAAGGTGTCAAGGACACACTAACAGGTTATGGTTCTAGCCCATAAATAATGGTTTTGTATTAAATGACGAAAGAAGACAAATATTTGCTAAACAAAAATAAATGGATTCTTCTTCTGGACCATCCAGGAACATTTGGACTGTGTTTATTTCCTTGATACTATGCGGTTCTGGACACCTCCTCTCTCCACATTCTCCCAGACCCTGGAATTCAGGTCCACAGTCTCTTCTGATTAAACATGAGAGCAACAGGTGTATGTTCATCCCTCCCATCAGACAGAGAACACACCCACGTGTGCTGAGAGCAGGAAGGTGCAGAACAGAATAAAAAGGCCAATTTGAGACTGTCTTCACTTTGACTGAGGAGAGTTCAGTGTGATCACACTTATGATCTAGCGCATGTAAGTATCATCATCTCTTTGAGTATTTATTAGTATTTATAGTTTTATTGTTTTTAATTTTGGTTCCAGTCACCCATGACCACAAAAATGGGAACAAGCGGCAGTGCAATCCCTCTCAGGGATGGATGTTTTTAATTTTTTTTTAATTTTTAATTTGCTTATCTGTCTTAGTAACAGAGATTAGTCGATTACAATTTATTAATAAATGTATCGCAATTCTGATTTGTCTGCACTCTAAAAATGAAAATGTGTCTGTACATCCTCCCTTACATATTTTGTATGAAAATCTATTTAATTGAATTACCCCAGATGTCCGACATAATGGATGGATGTAACATCAGCCAGTGACACATAAGCTAACTAACACAAGCAGGAACACAATTAATTAAGGCCAATGAACTCGCAGGTAAATGAATCTTATGCAGCTAATAGCAGGTGGCAGCTGCGTCTAAAGGTATAAAATTACAGCTAATTTATCGTTTTCCTTACAAAGGTGTTTTGTACTGTGTTGATAACACTGTTGGTACAGTAGATTACCTTAAGATTCATTTATAAGCAGGTGTACAGTGTCAGATGGCCTACTTGTTAAAGAAAAAACTTTTGTTTGTTTTATTAAAAGGGGCGCTAGTGTTTTAGATAAGGATGACAAAGACAATTCAGATATAATAATCTTAATATTTCCAAGGTTGCAGAGTCAGTGAAACATCATAGATTTCATTATACAAGAAAGTGTATGTTGCGGTGACTATGATTATAGCTTGATAATTTCCTATATTATATATATGTATATAGGTAGATAGATATATATCCTATGCATATAGTAATCCCCACGTTACCGTGGGTTCTCTCCGGGCACTCCAGCTTCCTCCCACCATCCAAAGACATGCATGTGATAGGTTATTTGATGGGTTATTTGGTATATTGAAATTGCCCCTAGAGAGTGGATGTGTGAGTGGAATGGTTGTCTGTGTCTCTGGGTTAGCCCTGCGACTTGCAGGCCCCAGTCCAGGGTGTACCCCGCCTATGGCCCGAAAGCTACTGGGTTAGGCTCCAGTCACCATTGACCCCAAAAATGGGAACAAGCGGCACTGCAATCCCTCCTGAGGATTAGCAGAAGACAATGGATGGATGTTTAGTAATTGCAATTAAGAACATATAAACCGAGAGGAAATGGGATTGTACTCTCTTGATGCTCTGTTGCCTTAACTGACTTGCTAGGTGAATTCAAATCAGGACTGGGACTTTAATTCAATTTAATTTAATTTGTTTTTTTTGAGTTTTATTGAACCTGGATTCAAAAGAAACTTAAAAGGCTTGGAAATACTGTCGCCGTGACAATTTAGCAGCGAATCATCTTTGATCTTAATCTCCATTCTAAACCCTCACAGATTTACCTGACATCACCTGTCCAATGATTTAATGCAAGCGAGGGCTCCAAATACTATAAATTGGAATAGGATGGAAATGTCCTGCATTATCACATGACATCAACACTGAAACACGTTACACACAATTATTGCGGGTTTGAGATGGATCCTCTAATGTTAATTCATTTATACGTGGAAATCTTCTTTCTTACTTAATGACCTGATTAGCTTTGTTATTCATTTTTAGACTTCCACTGATAACTCCTGTGTTTCCTGTCACAACGCTTTGAATTGTGGATCATTTCTTTCAGCCTGGGTAGGTAAAGGGCCCAAACCTTTAACCACCCCAGTGTTGCTCTAAATCCGTAAATCTGTGAGGATGAATATTTGGGTTAGGGCCCTACAAGGAACAGGTTGTAAAGGCAATGCAACTGATTAGTAAGGACAGCAAGGAGTCACCTTTTACAACATAATGTGGTTGACATCTACTGGGGGAATGAAACGCTAAAACAAGGAAACAATGAACGACTGATGTACGACACAACTCCACAGACCATCTAGTAAGTACATCGCACATAATCAGACCATCTGAGGCGTTGTGTCCTAGATCAGACGTTTCCTTCTAGTTGCAGCATAGAATCACGTTTGCATTGGTAAACTGTCTCGAATGGGATAGAAATATTAAACTTGAACTCTAATGAAGTTGGCCTGAGCTTTTGTGGGTAACTTTCACTTTTCGTTAATTTTAAGATTGTACTCTGGTCTACATGATGGGTAGAACGATGAAGATATCAGAGGGTCTGCTGTTACTCCTGTTCCTTCAAGCTCTCAATTACATCACAGTCACATCTCAGATCGTGACAACCACAGCTACTCCCACAACAACCCCAGCTGCTCCCACGACAACCCCAGCTGCTCCCACAACAACCACAGCTGCTCCAACAACAACCACAGAGGCTCCCACAACAACCACAGAGGCTCCCACTACAACCACAGCTGCTCCCACTACAACCACAGCTGCTCCAACTACAACCACAGCTGCTCCCACAACAACCACAGCTGCTCCCACTACAACCACAGCTGCTCCCACAACAACCACAGAGGCTCCCACAACAACCACAGAGGCTCCCACAACAACCACAGAGGCTCCCACTACAACCACAGCTGCTCCCACGACAACCACAGCTGCTCCCACTACAGTTTGCTCCCACCTACAACTACCTCAGCTGCACCTACAACAACCTCAGAGGCTCCCACAACAACCACAGAGGCTCCCACAACAACAACAGCAGATCCCACAACCACAACAGCTAATCCAACCACTACTACAGCTGCTCCAACAACCACAGCTGCTCCCACTACAGTTGCTCCCACTACAACCACAGCTGCTCCCACAACAACCACAGCTGCTCCCACAACAACCACAGCTGCTCCCACGACAACCACAGAGGCTCCCACTACAACCACAGCTGCTCCCACAACAACCACAACTGCTCCTACAACAACCACTGCTGCTCCCACTACAACCACAGCTGCTCCCACAACAACTACAGAGGCTCCCACAACAACCACAGCTGCTCCCACAACAACCACAGCTGCTCCCACAACAACCACAGCTGCTCCCACAACGACCACAGCTGCTCCCACAACAACCACAGCTGCTCCCACAACAACCACAGCTGCTCCCACTACAACCACAACTGCTCCCACAACAACCACAGAGGCTCCCACAACAACCACAGCTGCTCCCACAACAACCACAGCTGCTCCCACTACAACCACAACTGCTCCCACAACAACCACAGAGGCTCCCACAACAACCACAGCTGCTCCCACAACAACCACAGCTGCTCCAACTACAACCACAGCTGCTCCCACTACAACCACAGCTGCTCCCACGACAACCACAGCTGCTCCCACAACAACCACAACTGCTCCCACAACAACCACAGAGGCTCCAGCAACAACCACAGCTGCTGCTCCAACAACCACAGCAGCTACTTCAACAACCACAACAGCTGTTCCAACAACTATAACAGCTGCTCCAACAACAAACATAGCTGCTGTTACAACAAGCACAGCTGCTGCTACAACAAACACAGTTGCTGTTACAACAACCACAGCTTCTGCTACAACAACCACAGCTTCTCCACCAACAACCACAGCTGCTCCCACAACAACCACAGCTGCTCCAACTACAACCACAGCTGCTCCCACTACAACCACAGCTGCTCCCACGACAACCACAGCTGCTCCCACAACAACCACAACTGCTCCCACAACTGCTCCCACAACAACCACAGAGGCTCCCACAACAACCACAGCTGCTCCCACTACAACCACAGCTGCTCCCACAACAACCACAGCTTCTCCACCAACAACCACAGCTGCACCAAAAACAACCACAGCTGCACCAAAAACAACCACAGAGGCTCCCACTACAACCACAGCTGCTCCCACGACAACCACAGCTGCTCCCACTACAGTTGCTCCCACTACAACCACAGCTGCTCCCACAACAAACCACAGCTGCTCCCACGACGACCACAGCTGCTCCCACAACAACCACAGAGGCTCCATCAACAACCACAGCTGCTCCCACAAAAACCACAACTGCTCCCACAACAACCACAGAGGCTCCCACTACAACCACAGCTGCTCCCACGACAACCACAGCTGCTCCCACAACAACCACAGCTGCTCCCACAACAACCACAGCTGCTCCCACAACAACTACAGAGGCTCCCACAACAACCACAGAGGCTTCCACAACAACCACAGCTGCTCCCACAACAACCACAGCTGCTCCCACGACAACCACAGTTGCTCCCACGACAACCACAGCTGCTCCCACAACAACCACAGCTGCTCCCACGACAACCACTGCTGCTCCCACTACAACCACTACTGCTCCCACAACAACTACAGAGGCTCCCACAACAACAACAGCAGATCCCACAACCACAACAGCTAATCCAACCACTACTACAGCTGCTCCCACAACAACCACTGCTGCTCCCACTACAACCACAGCTGCTCCCACAACAACTACAGAGGCTTCCCACAACAACCACAGCTGCTCCCACAACAACAACAGCTGCTCCTACAACAACCACAGCTGCTCCAACTACAACCACAGCTGCTCCCACCACAACCACAACGCTCCCAACCACAACACCCACAGAGGCTCCCACAACAACCACAGCTGCTCCCACAAAAACCACTGCTGCTCCCACAACAACTACAGAGGCTCCCACAACAACCCACAGCTGCTCCCACGACGACCACAGCTGCTCCCACAACAAACCACAGCTGCTCCACAACAACCACAGCTGCATTCCCACTTTACGACCACAGCTGCTCCCACGACAACCCACAGCTGCTTCCACAACAACCACAACTTTCTCCCACAACAACCACAGAGGCTCCCACAACAACCACAGCTTCTCCCACAACAACCACAGCTTCTCCCCACAACAACTACAGAGGCTCCCACAACAACCACAGCTGCTCCCACGACGACCACAGCTCCTCCCACGACGACCACAGCTGCTCCCACAACAACAACAGCAGCCTGCTCCACGACAACCACAAGCCTGCCCTTCCCACAACAACCACAGCTGCTCCCACTACAACCACAACTGCTCCCACACCAACCACAGCTGCTTCTTCAACAACCACAGCTGCTCCCACGACAACCACAGAGGCTCCCACAACAACCACAGCTGCTCCCACTACAACCACAGCTGCTCCCACAACAACCACAGCTGCTCCCACGACGACCACAGCTGCTCCCACAACAACTACAGAGGCTCCCACTACAACCACAGCTGCTCCCACGACAACCACAGAGGCTCCCACAACAACCACGCTGCTCCAACTACAACCACAGCTGCTCCAACTACAACCACAGCTGCTCCCACTACAACCACAGCTGCTCCCACGACAACCACAGCTGCTCCCACAACAACCACAACTGCTCCCACAACAACCACAGAGGCTCCCACAACAACCACAGCTGCTCCCACTACAACCACAGCTGCTCCCACAACAACCACAGCTTCTCCCACGACGACCACAGCTGCTCCCACAACAACCACAGCTGCTCCCACAACAACCACAGAGGCTCCAACAACAAAAACAGCTGCACCCACAACAACCACAGCTGATCCAACGACCAGAACAGCTGCCCCCACGACAACCACAGCTGCTCCCACTACAACCACAACTGCTCCCACAACAACCACAACTTCTCCCACAACAACCACAAGCTGCACCCACGACAACCACAGCTGATCCCACAACAACCACAGCTGCTCCCACTACAACCACTGCTGCTCCCACTACAACCACAGCTGCTCCCACGACAACCACAGCTGCTCCCACAACAACCACAGCTGCTCCCACTACAACCACAGCTGCTACCACAACAAACCCACGCTGCTCCCACTACAACCACAACTGCTCCCACAACAACCACAGGCTGCTCCAACTACAACCACTGCTGCTCCCACTACAACCACAGCTGCTCCCACGACAACCACAGCTGCTCCCACGACAACCACAGCTGCTCCCACGACAACCACAGCTGCTCCCACGACAACCACAGCTGCTCCCACGACAACCACCATAGCTCCAGCTGAAGCTGGTATTTTGCATTGTCATTTTCTACATTTTTCCCCCCTACTTTGTGATCACTTCATTAAATGCATTTTTATTCTCAATTTTCTTTGATAACATTCTGTATATGATGTTCTCTCTATCCTGAAGTCACCCCAGAGCTGGTGTGTGGGAGGAGCTACCTTGACGTGGGTCTCGTTAAGTCTCAGCTGGCGGCAGACCTTCTGGATTTTGCATCTGTTCACCTGGGCGATCCCCGCTGCCCCTCCGAGGAACGGAACGGGACGGTGTGGTTCCAGATGGAACGTTGGGAAGGCAGCTGTGGAACCACTCTGACGGTGAGGACACGGTTACTCTACCACTCTGCCTGCCTGTTTCTGCCTGATTGATCAACTCTGCACAGGCTGGGCAGCTGATATTGTCCTTTTCCTTCTCTCTCCAGACCAATGACAGCTACGCTACCTACTCCAACAGTCTGTTTGTCTATACGGTCAGTGAGACCTTTAGCCAACCACTGAGGATACCATTCTCTTGCTCCTATTCTATGGAGTTAATGGCCAGTCTGGATGTGACCATCAAACCATACCTTGAGTAGGTGGACCCTTACAAACTCACACATTGACACACTTAGTTTCCAGTTGAATTTTTTGTTTTTGGTCTGACTTTGTTGTTTACTTGTTCCATATCTTGTCAGTCTTGAAGGTGCTTTGAAAGTCGAGGGTTCCCAGTCCAGGACCTCCATGTCTCTGTTCCAGGATGCCAACTACACAACTCCTTACTCAGCAGGCCCCATCATTCTTTCCCTGGGCTCCATCTTGCACGTGGGTGTGTCTCTTGAGACTACTGATGATACCTTTGTGGTCGTTCTGGAGGACTGCTACGCCACCCCTTCGCCTAATTCTGATGACCTTATGAAATACTTCCTCATCCAGGACCAGTACGTGAGCCCGGATATTGACACGTCTTTGCTATTGATACTGACACATCTTTGCTTGCATTTGTATTTATGTCTAAAACTCCTCATACCTCCAGGTGTCCTGTCGACCGCCACCAGGTGAGCGTGGATGAGAGTGGCGTGTCCCTTCATGGTCGTTTTTCTACGCTGCTGTTCCTGTTCCAGGGAGACTACAGTGACACCTACCTGCACTGTACTGTCAGCCTGTGTGACCAAGAAATCTCCTCCTGCATTCCTGTGAGTCCTCCCTCCCACCCTCCTTCCTGTCTCTCTTGACTGAATGTCTCTGTCTGTAGTCTCTCTTGACTAAATGTCTCTCTGTCAGTTTTCTCTCTTGACCGATTGTCTCTCTGTCTGTAGTCTCTCTTGACTGATTGTCTCTCTGTCAGTAGTCTCTCTTGACTGATTGTCTCTCTGTCAGTTTTCTCTCTTGACTGATTGTCTCTCTGTCAGTTGACTCTCTTGAGCTATTGACCCTTTGTTCTCTAGGATTGACTTTGATGTTGGTCTGGTAAAAAACCCCTCTATCTTTTATCGCACTTTGAAAATAAAAGTTCCAAAGTTCCATCCGGTTCAAATGCCGCTGCATCCGTCCAGTTTTTATGACTGCCTGGTCTCTCTGACTCCCTGATCTCTCTGACTCTCTGGTGTCTCTCCACAGGAGTGTTCAGGAAGGTCACGCAGATCTGTTGAAAAACTCATACCCCTCAAACCTTCCACCATCGGACCAATCACCTGTGAGTGTCAACCACAGCCATGATGACTCATGATGTTGTTATAGTAACAATCTCCCTGGTAACACTGTGTTTGTCCCTGACCTTTGAACTTCAGGGGCCTAGAGTCTGGAGTGAGCTGATGAAGTCACACCTCCCTCGGAACAGCTTCATGACCATCCCTATGGCAACCGGCTCAGGCTCACTCCTGTTTCCTGTCTTTTAAAAACTTTAAACTATGGAAATGATGACAAATCACCTGAATGGGGAAGTCGTGGCCTAATGGTTAGGGAGTCGGGCTTGTAACCTTCAAGTTGCTGGTTCGATTCTCGCACCGGCAGGAATTGAAGGTGGGGATTGTGAATGAACAGCACTTTCTCTGCCTTCGATACCATGACTTAGGTGCCCTTGAGCAAGGCATCGAACCCCCAATTGCTTCCCGGGCGCTGGAGCAATAGCTGCCCACTGTTCCGGGTGTATGTTCACTGTGTGTTCGTTCGTGTGTGTGTGTGCTGTGTGTGCACTTGGATGGGTGTAATGCAGAGGTAAATTTCGAGTATGGGTAACTTGACAATACGTCACTTCACTTCATATAAATAACTATAAGCTTTAAATTGTGGGTTGCAGTTTCTGATGGTTTGCGTTCTATTATTATAAATTCCATACAAGGGAATAGTGGGAACACTGGTAAATATGTATAATCTACTAAATAAACTACTTTCCTTTAACTTGAGTCACTATCTGACTAAAAGCGGGGACTATTTGTCATAATCAAAGCTGGGTGAAATCTGATTGTAGTAAAAATTATATTAAAGAAGTTAAAATGGCTAATCAGTCTTCCATCCATTGTCAGATTTATTCACTGCAAACCTCAATCACAGGCTTCAACCACAGTTTGTTAAGGATGGTTTGTATTACTGTAACAATGAACAGACATGGAAATAAAACACAAGCAGCAAGTAACATAGTTTTTATCTTATGACAGCATAAATATATAAGATCGTTTCAAACAAGAACCTGTTTCTCTTCCTAGTTCCAAACAGTAGGCCTAAATGTGTACACCAGATGGCGGTCTTTAACCAATGTACAGTTGAAAACAGAGTCAGCTTTGGCCAAGTCATAGGGCCAATTTCGCTGTGTGTTTTTAATCTTTAACAGCCATCAAGAACGATGCCGATCTGGGAGGTGAGGATCCATACAACATCATCTGCAATCTGCATGGCCTCAACCAAAGTAATGAAGTAAATCATTAATAATGAAGGTCATTATTAGTATTAATCCTTGACAATTTAAGAATCGTGCAATAAAATGTGTACATAATTGTACAACAGTTCACAAACATTTACTGATTATGATTACGGTTAACGGTTAACGGTTTCCACGAGATGTAAAGCGTTTCTACCCACCCATCCAGGTTTGGGATAACGTGTCAACCTGCAAGCCTCATAGCACAGGTTTTTGTATAGACTAGGTTACTTGAAGGAAATGCGACATTTTACCAACTCGCTAGAGCAATTATTTTGACAAAAACAATCAAAGTTAATACACAAAACCTTACACTCCGTTCTGCGACCAGACACCATAGTGGCCCTAGCAACGACGCAGGACACGAGTGTGATTTTCAGTTTGACAGTTCAGCAAGAAACAGCCGTTTATTCATTCAACAAAGCGACAACAAACGATCAACTCCATGTTGTAATCTCCGTGGACTGTTGCTAAGGAACACAATGTTTACACACTAACGAGCCTAATGCCGTTGGCATGGGATACATAATAATTTAGCCCAGCTAGTTTGTATAATTTAGCCTACATTTGAACGTTTCCATTTCTTACTTGTGAAAAGTTTGTTGAAACGTAATTTTAGACTAATAACGGCCGTTATATTAAAACCGAGAGTAGGCCTGTAGATTAAAGACCTATTCCTGTATCGACAATCGGATAATTCATTTGACCAGTCAAATTAATTGATCTTAACTAACTGATATGTTTTTAACTTCCCGTGGGATCACACGAACATGCTACAAGTGTTCGGCCTATTATTTATGAACACTCGCGATAATAAAAGGTCCAATCAACAATCCATCTGTAGATAGATATACTGTATGTTCGTGCAAATGAAGCTTTGCGCAAGTTCAATCTGACACATTATATAATGTGATCTCTCCCGCTCCGCCACTAGGAACGCTCTACTTTCTATCGGGCTGCTTCCGGGTTCCGGTTTGATGAGTGCTGACGTCATCAATTAACGCTTTCAATCTTCATCATCCTGTCAACCTATCACTATGATCTCGTGCCTTTATCATCCTGTCAACCTATCACTATGATCTCGTGCCTTTATCAACCTGTCAACCTATCACTATGATCTCGTGCCTTTTAAAATACGATTCTTTCCTTGTTTAGTTTAGTTTGTCCATGCGATCGTGCGCCGTCTCCCCGTCACCGCCTGGTGTCTGGTCTTCGACTCATCTGACTAGATCATCTTCGGTTGCTGCCACCACTAGTGTCTGGACTGTACGCATGAGATTCTCATTCCATGTAGGACAGGCGGCCTTAGATCTATCAGTCCCTCGGGGTCTAAGCCCAAACAATCATAATACATTTATGTCTGTAACTAAGCTCACATCACCACCCCACGTCTCTCCTGATTGAAATACTTGTAGAAAGTCGCGAGAACAAAAGGTGTGTATATCAATCTGCTGATGGGAAAATACGTGCTTGTCAACTCACTACTTATTGAACAGACTTGAGATACAGAGATAACACAAATGATGATTGCGTCTTTATTGCATGCTCAATTACCTCATATTTGCAAAGGATTTCTCTAACTGACAGACGTGAAGTTGCTAAGAACTGATGAAAACAATTACTTTAAATCACTTCAGATTACATGGAAGACGTTAGAAGGCGTTAAGGATAATGTATTGATTTGAAACAGGCTTTTTGATCAATGGTTTAACTACCAAGCTTTGTGAGTGTGAAATAAATAATTTAGGCAACTTTTTTATAAATAGTTCATTCGTTTGATTCAGAAATTCGGATGTTGTCCTTCATTCTCGGTCCCTGCAAAACGAAGAAGAACATGTCTGATTGTTTAAATCTGACGATGGTGAGTTTTAAAGTGTCTGATTGGTCAGTGATTTTGATCCTCACATGTGATTGGTCCAAAGGTAAGAGGTGCCAGGGTTACAGTAGACGTCACTGAACGACTTTTCCTGCCTGAACAAGACTGTGAAGAAAATAAATAGTGGAGAATTAACAGTGATATATTTCAATTATAAGTTAATATTTTCATTATAATTATATATTAAATTAATATTATATAAACAGGATGAAATTATATACATGCGTAAGATGGTTATATGTATGTGCATGATTAATTATTATCTATATTATTTCTGTAATAATATGTCAGTCTCAGAGAGATCACTTAACAATGGTGGGAGGACTCACAGGAGAGCAGGAGGAGCTCCTCTGGTCACACAGGTGGAGGCTGCAGTGCAGGTAGACGTCCTTGTAGTCCCCCTGGAACAGGAACAGCAGCGCAGAGAAGCGAGCCTGGAGGGACAAGCCGTTCTCGTCTACAGTCACCTGGCGACGGTCGCTAGGGCACCTGGAGGACAGGGAAGAGACCGAGGCACAAAGGATTACGCATACACACGCGTGCACGTGCACACGCAGAAGCACGCGCCCTGATGCTTCAAACGCACACGCAGACGTGTGCACACGCACCCATTTTGGATCAGGTAGTATCTCATTCGATCTGCAGGTTTGGATGAGTGGGTGGCGTAACAGTCGTCCAGGACGACCACGAAGCGTTCCGACTCCTCCTCGTCCACGGACACGCCCACGTGCAGGACAGAGCCCACCGCCATGGTAACGGGGCCCGTAGCATAAGGCTCGGTATAGTTGGCGTGGTGGAACAGGGTCATGGACGACTTCACCTTTGAACCCTGGCCGACAGCAGCGGATTCCACTCTGCGTGACGTTACAAGAAAAAAGGTTTAATGTTGAGATCCCCTCTGAGACGTAATGTGTGTGTGCGTGTGTGTGTGTGTGTGTGTGTGTGTGTATGCATGCATGTGTGTGTGTGTGTGTGTGTGTATGCATGCATGTGTGTGTGTGTGTGTATGCATGCATGTGTGTGTGTATAGGTGTGTGTGCATGATGTATGTATGTGTGTGTGTGCATGTGTATGTGTGTCTGTGCATGTGTGTCTGTGCATGTGTATGTGTGTCTGTGCATGTGTATGTGTGTCTGTGTGCATGTGTGTGTGTGTATGCATGCATGCATGTGTGTGTGTGTGTATAGGTGTGTGTGCATGATGTATGTGTGTGTGTGTATGTATGTGTGTCTGAGTATGTGTGTGTGTGTGTGTATGTATGTGTGTCTGAGTATGTGTGTGTTTTTGAGTGTGTGTGTGTGTGTATATTTGTGTGTGCATGTATGTATGTGTGTGTGTGTGTGCATGTATGTGTGTGTGTACGAGCGCCTGTGTCCACCTACACCAGGAATGGTCGTACAGCCACATCCAGACTGGCGTCTGTCTCCAGAGGATAGGAGCAGGAGAACGGGATGCTAAGAGGTCGAACAAACGTCACGTTTCCTACCGGGTAGACAAACAGACTGTTGGAGTAGATGGCGTGACTGCCGTTGGTCTGGAGAGACAGAGGGAGAAGAGTTGGAGGGAGAGATCAGGGGTTTGTAGGTTCAAGTTTAATCTGTGTCAGTATCCATGTTACCGCTTAATCTTTTAAAGCCAGCATGTCACAATCTCATTGTTTTTATTCTATGTGTCTGTTTGAGAGAAGAGACAATGTTTGTCTCACATTATCGCACGCAGTTAAACATACAAATCACTTTGCTGTAAAGCGCTACAGTTTTCAGCGTCGGGGTTTAAAGGTTTTGTTGTATCTCTGCTCTCACCCTCAGAGTGGTTCCACAGCTGCCCTCCCTGCGCTCCACCCGGTACCACACCGTCCCGTCACGCTCCTGGTGGGCGGAGCAGCGGGGATCGGCCAGGTGAGCAGAGGAGGAGTCGAGACCCACAGCCTCCAGGTGAGCTGCCACCAGCCCCACTTCCAGCTCCCTCTGACCACACTCCATCACAGGCACTGGTAGAGAGGAATTCTCTGCGGGAGAGGGGGAAGAGGAGGAGAGATGGGGGAGGGGGGGATGGGGAGTGGGAGAGATGGAGGAGAGGAGGACGAGGAGAGACAGAGGAGGAGGAGAGATGGGGGAGGAGCGGGGAGGGGAAGTGGGAGAGATGGAGAAGGAGGAGGAGAGATGGGGGAGCGTAGGAGGAGGAGAGGGGGGAGGAGGAGGAGGAGGAGAGATTGGGGGGAGCGGAGGAGGAAGGAGAGAACAGAAAACTTTAAACAAACGTACGACAAAAACGACACCATGACTAAAGGGCATGTGATCACTTCAGTAAAGCAAGAAATATACAGCAGGGTTAGGTGTCCAGGTGTGTCTCACCTGGTCTCTCACATTTCCAGGTGAGACCATTTTTGCTCACACAGACCTCCCCCTGTTTGCAGCTGACGCACATAATTTTCCCCGTTGTTATGTCATCGATTGGAGCCGTCGATGTGACGCCATGTGTGGTGGTCGTCGTGGTTGGTGGCAGTGTTGTGGTTGTCGTGGTCGGTGGTTGTGTTGTGGTTGTGGTGGTTGGTGGCAGTGTTGTGGTTGTCGTGGTCGGGGGTTGTGTTGTGGTTGTGGTGGTCGGTTTCTGCGTTGTGGTTGTGGTGGTCGGTGGCAGTGTTGTGGTTGTGGTGGTCGGTTTCTGCGTTGTGGTTGTGGTGGTCGGTGGTTGCGTTGTGGGTTTGGAGTTCACAGCTGAAAAGTAGACCAACACAAATGAGTGAATTAGCAAACGAATGACAGAATGAAAGAATCAGATTGACGAATGACTGAAGGAGTATTGAAACAAATGGGCAATGTCTTCCTAGTTCTGCTGCTGTGTTCCTGCTAACCTGCACAGTAGGCAAAGTAACAGCCTGGAGGCGTGACAAACTTGTAGACGTGGTAGTTCCCTGGGCAGGCTTTGACATAGATGGGCTGGGATTGAACCCAGCAACACATTCCTTTGAAACTGGCACACACAGAACTCTTGACCACCTGAAAACACACAAACACATACATAAGCACACACACACAAACACATACATAAGCACACACACACACACACACAAACACATACATAAGCACACAAACGCATACATAAGCACACAAACACATACATAAGCACAAACACACATACATAAGCACACACACACACACAAACACATACATAAGCACACACACACATGCATAAGCACACACATACACATGCACGCACATAAGCACACACACACACAAAAGCATGCACATAAAAGCACACAAATGATAGCGCAGTCAAAATATAATGAAGCTATTATGGGACGGTTGATGGGTTGTCATCAAACTCTGTGGAAGCCTGATAACGACCCGTCATTAAAATCAGGTGTGCCGGAGCAGGGAAACATCGAAAACCTTCAGGACAGCGGCTTTCGAGGACCAGGGTTGCCCTGCCCTATTGGATATTGTGGGTTAGGGTTAGGTTTGGGGTTTGGGATGTGGTTAGGGTTGTAGTAAGGTGAGGATCAGAGACAGGGTCAAGGGTCAAGGTGAAGGTGAAGATCAGGGTTATCGTTAGGGTCTGTATCTTACCCCGTCGACGAGCTGTGGGTTGGGAAATGCCAACCATAGAGGTGCCTGAGTTCCACACATGTTCTGCTCCACACACTTGTCAGGCATGGACACGCTGGTGTTGCCCACGTACATACGGTACCAGCCTTCCCACGCCGTAAAGCGGTCGCAGTGCCGGTCTGTAGGGGTGGCCGGGTTGTTGGTGGCACGCCACGGTTCATTCAGCACGGTGTAGGTCTGACATGGGTCTGCACACTGCTGTACCCCGTTCACTGTCAGGCAGTCCTGGCCTGGCTGACAGGGGTAGAACCCACAGGTGAAGGTCACGTGAGCCTGGTTGGGGCTGGCGGCAGCGCGGCGGGCTCGGAGGCGAGGGGCGGGAGGGGCGTGGGCGCGGAGCGGCAAGCAGGTGAGGCCGTCACCGGTAAAGCCGCTGTTGCAGATGCAGGACATCGGTCGGCTCGCCATGACCTCGTCCTCTCCGACGCCGCCGGTGAGGGGCGCGGCGTGGCAGGTGGCGTGCGGGTGACACTCCTCGCAGCTGGTGATGAGCATGCCTGAGGAGAGATGGAGAGAGGGCGAGGCCTGATGGTCAAGTGTGTTGGTGGAGGAAGAGAAGGAGATTTAGAGACAATAATTTGATACGTATATGTTTATCGTATGCACCTTCCTACCACGGCAAATTCTGTGTTTCTGAAAACTTGCATGAGAGAGAGAGCGAGGGGGCGAGGGGGAGCGAGAGGGAGAGAGAGAGAGAGAGAGAGAGAGAGAGAGAGAGAGAGCGAGAGAGGGATGTGAATAGAAATAGGGAACAGAGCGATGAACTTCGAGAGAGAGAGGGGAAGAGAGAACCAGAGGCAGATCAAAAAGCAAGAAAACTGGAGAAGTGGGTAAACAATGGGAGAGAGAGAGATAAGAAAGGAGAGAAAGATAGATCAAATAGGTAAAACCAGTTCCTTACCCGAAGAGTATTTGGTGTTAACCAGTACCAGTGCAGGTACCAGCAATACCAGAGAAGCTATTGTCCACATCAGAGAGTCGTTGAAGATTTAGGAAGAAAGCTTTGAGGCAGAACTGAAAATCCAATTAAGCATTGAAATTATTTATCCACATCTTTATATTTTTGCTTTTATATTTTCCTCAAATATGCTCATTATTTCAGGGCAGAAAATGTACGGATTGATTCAACTGATTATGTAATCACATGAAAAACAGATGTTTAAAGTTATAATGAGTATATAAGTATTAGCCATGTGCAAAAACACATTCAATTATCTTTAGAAATGCATAAACTTCATTGGCAAAGCTAAACTAAAGATTCAAAAATGATTGAAACATTTCAGACATGATAAAATAACAAAACGCTCTATTTTTGCATCCGATCTTTTACCCAGTAGAAGTCCTGGGCTACAGGACATGGTTAGCGAGACTCACCTGTCCCTTAGATGGGTCTGTTTGTAGCATTCCAGGGGCCACTCTCATTTATACGCGCAGGTGAGCGGAGAGAGGAACAATGCACGAGAGGGAGGGTCACGTGATCGTGTGTTCCGAAATGAAAATTCCGCACAGGAAGTTGAATCATCGTGACCACTTATGGTGCGTGCGCCAAGCAACGTCCTATTCACATCAATCTGTTTTATTATTGAGTCAGAGTCTATATGCTTAAGAGGGTAGGAAAGGGTCAATTAGATGTTATATATCGAATTAAGGTTGCTTATGAGAAAAACCTGCAAATACTTGAATCAACAGGCGTGGCTGTAAGTACGTGACACAATGCAAACAAGGCGAGAATGATGGGATGTGAACGATTTGACCACTCAAGACGTTCTCGTTGACCTTTGACACTTTAGACATTGTCAAAAGAACAATGGTGTGTGTGTGTATGAATGGCGGGTGATTACGTTGAATGCGCCCTGTCCTACAGAGTGTTAGATGTTGACTCTGTCAAAGTCGGCAGGATTGCTCTCTGTTGTGAGCTGGAGAGCTCGGAGTCAATTGCTTTGAGTCGCTGTAATTCTTAAACAATTGCGACATCATCCCTCTTTCTTTCTCTCTCTTTCTTTCTCCCTTTATATCCCCTTTTCACGCTTACTCTCGACACTATCTGTCTCTCTCTCTGTCTCTCTCTCTGTCTCTCTCTCTGTCTCTCTCTCTGTCTCTCTCTCTGTCTCTCTGTCTCTCTCTCTCTCTCTCTCTCTGTCTCTCTCTCTCTCTCTCTGTCTCTCTCTCTCTGTCTCTCTCTCTCTGTCTCTCTCTCTGTCTCTGTCTCTCTGTCTCTCTCTCTGTCTCTGTCTCTCTCTCTGTCTCTCTCTCTCTCTCTCTTCAGAAAGAAATCAACTCATTGACCTAGCCTGTATATTCTATTAGACATATAAGATCAGCTAGTCATTATATGATATCAGCTAGTCATTACATTCTACTAGCCAGACATTACATTCTATTACCCAGACATTCCATTCTACTAGCCAGACATAACATTCTATTAACCAGACATTACATTCTATTAACCAGACATAACATTCTATTAGCTAGTCATTACATTCTATTAGCCAGTCATTACATTCTATTAGCCAGACGTTACATTCTATTAGCCAGACGTTACATTCTATTAGCCAGACGTTACATTCTATTAGCCAGACGTTACATTCTATTAGCCAGACGTTACACAACTTTCAGCCATGAGAAAAGGTTTGATATTCCCCCCCCCAAAACATCTGCTGAGTTAAGCAGAATTTCCTGTAATGTGAGGGTAGCATGGTTAGTAATACCTTACCTGGTGATTGTCAGAAATAAGTTGACACAAAAGGGAGTGCATGTGTTCAGGAACAGCTAAGAGCAAATATGTTTTTATTGATCTTTTGAATTCTTTAGTTTTGTGTTGTCCCACTGGGCACTGACTCCACCAACTCATATTAGTCTCAGAGATTGTCGAGTCTGTGTGTGTGTGTGTGTGTGTGTGTTAGAGCTGTTAGTGGAGTTTCTGTGTGTGTGTCCGTGTGTCCGTGTTTGTGTGTTGGAGCTGTTTGTCATGCGTGTGTGTGTGTGTGTGTCTCTCTCTCTGTGTGTGTGTGTGTGTGTGTGTGTGTTGGAGGTGTTTTTCGTGTGTGTGTCTGTGTGTGTTGGAGCTGTTTGTCGTGTGTCTGTATGTACAGTATGTGTGTGTGTGTGTGTGTCTCTCTGTGTGTCTCTGAGTGTGTGTGTGTGTGTGTCTCTGAGTGTGTGTGTGTGTGTGTGCGTGTCTCTCTCTCTGTGTGTGTGTCTCTGTGTGTGTGTGTGTGTGTGTGTCTCTCTCTCTGTGTGTGTGTGTGTGTGTGTGCAGGTTCTTTCCCCCCTCTCCCAGCAGGGTGTAATACACTGAGTCAGACTCATGATTATGAGTCCTGTCATCAGAACACAAAAGAACACAGTTCTTTAAAACACAAACAAATGGAAAAGAATATGCAATAGAGGCGCGACCAATATAAACAAATGGTCATAAAATAACTATGAAGGTTAAAACAAACAATCACATATCAAACAATGAGATAAGACTAAACGATCCCTTTCGTGCTTCTTGGATAAACATTCACTGCCTCATAAATTCATGAACAACATATTCAACTGTGGTCCCTTCTGTCCCATAAGATATAGGAAGTAAATAAATAAGAAGTAGTTTTAAAATAATTTCACAATATTATCTTTTTCATTTTTGTTTGTTTATTGTTTTACCCGTTTAGTGTTTGAATTTGTAGTCAGTGTGTATCGCTTAGCAGAAATAGCCTATAGTTTTGAAAAAGTGCAACTCATTCTTAACTCAATTAAATATGTTATTATTCATAATTATTATTAATAATTCATATATTTATATATAGTTGTGTGTGTATGTATGTTGTATGTATGGTATGTATATCTATACATATATATGTTAAATGTCTGTATATATATATAGAATATATAGAATAACAACTATGAGAAATGTGTAAAAACAATCTTTGGAGATCTCAAAATGAGCAGCAAGGCGAGCACTTTGAAGACAGCGTTCACAAGATCAAGTGTCCTGTTTGCAGATCAGAGCAGATAGTTTCCATGGAAATGAGGATGATTGACACCTAAGCAGATTGGAGTTTGTCTGTCTCAGTCGTAGCCTAACAGACAAAATCCATGCCAACGACAACCCAGCTAAAATTAGCACCATGATCGAGAGTTTTTTAATGGTCTGATTCTAACCTGACACGGGCACTGGAACTTCCTGACCAATCGCAAACCCTGGATAGAGCGGCTCAGAGAAGGAGGTGTTGAACGTGTACAGGTGAGTCATGGTGTCGGAGGAGACCCTGTAGAAGGACAGAAGGCCAGCTGGCCAGTCCAGGTAAACTCCTACTCTGCTAGGTACTGGTAGCCAGGCAGCAGGTAGATAAGTCCGTTGATGATTGTGCCACATGTAAGGTCCATAATTTGAGCAAAGGAGGCACCAGGATTTGCTGTTGTCTCCCAGGCTGCATGCAGAGGAGCTTCCTGTTCGTTGGATACTTCCATATGCGACTCCCACCAAAATCCAGTCGCCTTTCCACTCCACCTCCCAGTAATGGCGATATATATATATATATATACACGATACTTTCGTATTGCCTTTGGAGAATATGGTCAGTTAAACGAACACTTGTCAAACACTCACATGGCCTTTTTGCTTTTCCTCACGCCAGGGAGGATTCTTTTGCGCCAGCCATGTTTCCAGAGATCCAGCTCGTCCACGGTGCCCTGACTAAGCAACAAAGCGTTGGCCAGTGCCGAACCTCCGTCCATTGACAAAGTGTCATCGTCTTGTTCGAAGAGGAACTTGTAGATGTTCTCGTGCACTGAACTGTCTTTCATCTCAATCAAGCAGAGGAAGAGGTTGATGTACGAGGTAGATGAGATGTTCTCCTCGTCTGGCTTCCTGAGGTATTTCCTTATCTCCTCATCAGTCTCTGTGATGTTCTCTGTCTGGGGCAGAAGGCCTTGTAAGAGTTTCTGGTTGGACTCCAGTGAGATGCCAAGAAGGAAGCGGAGGAACAGGTCCAGGTGTCCATTCTTACTCTGCAGAGCTTTGTCCACGACACTCTTCAACATCTCATGCAGGGGCTGGTCTGCAGACACGTTCTCCAGGAAGGACTCCAGCGCGCTGATGTTCTTGGTGACACAGCAGTGGAACGCATAGAGAGCAGCGAGGAACTCCTGAAAGCTCAGGTGCACAAAGCAGTAAATCTTCTTCAAATAACGCCCGTCCTCCACCTTGAGGATTTCTGTGCACAGTCCAGATTTCACTGCAGCGTCTTCAACATCAAAGCCACACCCTTCGAAGTCTTCTTTGTAGAAATTGACGTTGTCTCTTTCAAGCTGTTTGAATGCTAGTTTAGCCAGTTTCAGAATGAAGTCTTGCCTGAATTCCAAGACCTCTTGTTTGTCCATGTTGCTTTGGCCTTGGTATCTTTTCAATGCAAGCTCTGTTTGAGTGATAAGGAAGTCTACATACATCTCGGTCAGACTCGTCGGCATGTTCGAAGACTTGTTTCCTGTCAGTCTTTTCGACAGGACAACAGATGTTATGTGACACATGATGGGAATGTAACACATGATGTGGAGACTCCTTGCAGCCTTGACGTGAGAGATGATTGCATCAGCCAGGTCTTCTTTGTTCCTGAATCGTTTCCTGAAGTACTGATCCTTCTGTTCGTCGTCGAAACCTTGAACTTCAACATCCAGCACGGTGAAGTGGGTTTTACGAAGGCCCTCTACGATTGCTGCGGGCCGGGATGTTATCCAGAGGAGAGCAGACGGAAGCAGATTCTTCCTAATGATGTTAGTCACCAGAATGTTAACTAAACATTCCTTTTGGGGATCAGACACTCTCTCGCTGTTTGTAAAATCCAGGGACGGTTTGCATTCATCCAGACCATCGAAGATCAAAAGAACTTTGTGGTTCTGAAACACCTTGGCTAGTTCGATTT
>BROE01000002.1:1086668-1110574 GCA_036571765.1 Plecoglossus altivelis
TGTTTGTGTGTGTTAGCACTGTGTGTGTGTGTGTGGTTTAGCACTGTAATGTGGACTGATTGTTAGCACTGTGTGTGTGTGTTGAGTGTGCTCGTCCCAGCATGTGTGTGTGTGTGCGTCACACTTTTGTGTGTGTTAGCACTGTGTGTGTGTGTGTGTGTGTGTTAGCCACTGTGTGACGTGTGTGTGTGTTAGCACTGTGTGTGTGTTGGTGTAGTGTTAGCACTGTGTGTGTGTGCGTGTGTTAGCATGTGCGTGTGTGTTGTTAGCACTGTGTGTGTGTGTGTGTTAGCACTGTGTGTGTGTGTGTTAGCACTGTGTGTGTGTGTGTTAGCACTGTGTGTGTGTTGGTTTGTGTTAGCACTGAGTGTGTAGTTGTGTTAGCTACTGTGTTTGTGTGTTGTGTGGTTGTGCATTGGCATCTGTGTTAGTGTGTGTGCGTCAGCACTGTGTGTGTGTGTGTGTGTTAGCACTGTGTTAGTGTGTGTGTGTGTTAGCACTGGTGTGTGCTCAAATGTGTGTGTGTTGTGTGGTGTGTGTGTTGTGCATTGCACTGTGTTAGTGTGTGGTGTGTGCTTGTGTGTGCTTGCATTACACTGTGTTAGTTGTGTGTTGTGTGTAAGTGTGCTGTGTTAGTGTGTGTGTGTGTGTGTTAGCACTGTGTTAGTGTGTGTGTGTGTGTGTGTGTGTTGATGTCCTAACTAGACTACAGCTTAATTTTGCATTCCTTTCTTAGCCCTGTTAGCCCGTTAGCGTGTTAATGACAGTTAAAGTTACACTTAATGTTCATCATGACAGAAATGTTTACTGTGACAGTGGCATGTACAGTATTATGACGATAATATTCATTGTGACAAGCGTTTAATTAGACACATGTGTTAGTATGCCAGTGTGTTGGTAAGTCAGTGTGTTGTTAGCTGTTTTCCTACCTGCATTAGCCTGGTGTTGGTAAGTCAGTGTGTTGTTAGCTGTTAGCTTACCTGCATTAGCCTGGTGATGGTAAGTCAGTTTGTTGTTAGCTGTTAGCTTACCTGCATTAGCCTTGTGTTGGTAAGTCAGTTTGTTGTTAGCTGTTAGCCTACCTGCATTAGCCTGATATTGGTAAGTCAGTGTGTTGTTAGCTGTTAGCCTACCTGCATTAGCCTGGTGTTGGTAAGTCAGTGTGTTGTTAGCTGTTAGCTTACCTGCATTAACCTGGTGTTGTTAAGTCAGTGTGTTGTTAGCTGTTAGCCTACCTGCATTAGCCAGGTGTTAGTTGTGGAGTTACTACGTCTCATAGGTCAGCAAGTCAGCCAATCAGAGATAGACTCAAGGAACCGTGAGATATCATGTGACTTTTGCAAGGATTACCGCGACTCGCCAAACATGTTGGCGCCTTAACACAATTTCCATAGCGACGTCATTTCTGGCCGGGTGATGGGGGTGTCCCTGATATGGATTTACAGCAATAGGCCTCCTGGGAATTGTAGTCCTGCATGTTAGATCTGCTCTTTAGAATGTTTAAGCAAGGATAGAATGTTTACGATGTGATGTCATAATAGTGTCTGGAGAAGATAGAATGTTTACACTGGCCATATGATGTCATAAGTGTTTGGACAAGAGGAGAATGTTCAGACTAGCTGTGTTATGTCACAGTAGTGTCTGGAAAGGAAAGTAAGTCCAGAAAGTGACATGTGATAAACACAAAATGATCCAGTCATCATAATAAACACAGACTCAATGCTAATATTTAGATTGACAGCCAGCGTTGGTCAGCCAGCCTGCTAGCCCCGTAGTGAGGTGGGTCACCTGGTCACCAGAGGACACAGTCGCAGTCCGGGGGGCTTAGTAGTGCCAGGGTGGTGTGGTTACCACGGCTACAGCAGTGGAGGGTCTAAACCTTTAACCCCCCCAGGATCAAGGCTGTCTGATTGGCTAATGGGGAGCATGGCGTTAACCCTAAACCATGTGACTTTATCTCAATCCTGAGGGTTACTCTGCCTGATGTGTGTGTGTGTGTTTGTGTGTGTGGTGTTTGAGAGCGTGTGTGTGTGTGTGCGTGGTGTTTGAGAGCATGTGTGTGTGTGTGTGTGTGTGTGCGTTGTTTGAGAGTGTGTGTGTGTGTGCGTGTGTGTTTGTGTGTGTGTGTTTGAGTAGTGTGTGTGTGTGTATAAAAATGTCCAGGATGTGTGTGTGGTGTTTGAGAGTGTGTGTGTGTGGTGTTTGAGAGTGTGTGTGTGTGTGTGTGTCCGTGGTGTTTGAGAGCATGTGTGTGTGTGTGTGTGTGTGTGCTGGTGTGGTGTGTGGGTGTGTGTTGAGAGTGTGGTGTGTGTGTGTGTGTGTGGGCTTGTTGAGAAGTTGTGTGTGTGTGCTGCTGTGTGTGTGGTGTTTGAGAGTGTGTGTGTGTGTGTGTCTGGTGTTTGAGAGTGTGTGTGTATGTGTGTGTGTGTGTGTTGTTTGACAGAGTGTGTGTGTGTGTGTGGTGTTTGAGAGTGTGTGTGTTGTTGTGTTGGTGTTGAGAGTGTTGTGTGTGTGTGGTGTGTTGGTGTTTGACAGTGTGTGTGTGTGTGTGTGTGTGTGTGTGTGTGTGTGTGTGTGTGTGTGACTTCATGAAAGGCAGCAACATTGCTGGCTCTATGCAGTGTGTTGTGTTTGTTTCCAGATTCAGAACCAGCTGTTTAATGTTGGCACGGGTTAGTCAGAGCTCAATTTACTGTTAATCACAGGTCAATGCCCCTGTGTGTGTTGTGTGTTGTGTGTTGTGTGTGTGCGTGTGTGTGTGTCTGTGTGTGGTGTGTGTGTGGTGTAGTGTGTGTGCTGGTGTGGTGTGTGTATATGTGTGTGTGTATGTGTATCTGTGTGTGTGTGTGTGTGTGTGTATGTGTGTATGTGTATGTGTGTGTGTGTGTCTGTGTGTGTGTGTGTGTGTGTGTGTGTCCTGTATCTTTGTCTAACGCCATGTTTTGCAGGTGGAGCCAAATGCCACGATCGGAGAGATCAAGTCCATGTTCCACAAGAGCCGTAAGTAACATGAAAACACAAACGTATGTTGTTATTAGGTTTTGTTTGGAAAGGCTTTCCTAAATACGAGAAATATTTGTGTGTGTGTGTGTGTGTGTGTGTGTGTGTGTGTGTGTGTGTGTGTGTGTGTGTGTGTGTGTGTGTGTTGTGTGTGTGTGTGTGTGTGTGTGGGGGGGGGGGGGGGGGAATAAAAAACTTTGAAACAAGCGCCACTTGCTTTTTAAAAGATGAAAACATTTGATGAAAAGTACGGCAGCGTATTGACCCAGTTTCTCCATGATGTCCGTCAGATCCCCAGTGGTACCCAGCAAGACAGTCCATCCGTCTGGACTCCAGTAAGTTCACCTTCCCCATCCGGGCCCTTGGAAGAACTTTTTTTTGTTTTCTCAATTTAAAAAAACGTTGTTTGTTTTTACTTGAAAAATTTCAGTGTTTTGTGTTTCGAAAAGTAGAAACCGATACGGTCCTGTTTGGTCCTGTTTGCCACCGGTGCAGTTTGGGCCCACTTGTGGAGTGTTTCATGTGGTGTTTCCTTTGGTGTTTTCCAGAGGGGAAGTCTTTAAAAGATGAGGATGTTCTCCAACATCTACCAGTGGGAACCACGGCAACGTTCTACTTCAGAGACCTGGGAGCCCAGATCAGCTGGGTCACTGTGAGCACGTGCACACACACACACACACACACACACACACACACACTCACACACACACACACACAACATGCACGTGTGTGGTCTTTATCCATGCCTCATCCTTCCCTCTGTTCTCTCTCTCTGTTCTCTTTCTCTCTCTGTTCTCTCTCTCTCTCTGTTCTCTTTCTCTCTCTGTTCTCTTTCTCTCTCTGTTCTCTCTCTCTCTCTCTGTTCTCTTTCTCTCTCTGTTCTCTCTCTCTCTCTGTTCTCTCTCTCTCTCTGTTCTCTCTCTCTCTCTCTTCTGTTTCTCTCTCTCTCCCTGTTTCTCCTCTCTCCTCTCTCTCTGTTCCTCCTCTCTCTTCTCTCTGTTCTCTCTCTCTGTTCTCTCCTCTCTGTTCTCTCTCTCTGTTCTCTCTCTCTCCTGTTCTCTCTCGTCCTCCTCTGTTCTCTCTCTCTCTCTCTCTGTTCTCTCTCTCTCTCTCTCTGTTCTCTCTCTCTGTTCTCTCTCTCTGTTCTCTCTCTCTGTTCTCTCTCTCTCTGTTCTCTTCTTGTTCTGCAGTGCCTGACTGAGTACGCTGGTCCCCTCCTCATATATCTTATGTTCTACTTCCGGGTTCCCTTCATCTACGCCCCCAAATACTTCGAACTTCCACCCACCCAGCAACCACCCTGGGATCGTGCAGTAAGTCTCTGTCTGTCTGTCTGTCTCTGTCTGTCTGTCTCTGTCTGTCTCTGTCTGTCTGTCTGTCTCTGTCTGTCTCTGTCCATCTGTCTGTTTGCCTGTCTCTGTCTGTCTTTCTCTGTCTGTCTCTGTCTGTCTGTCTGTCTGTCTGTCTCTGTCTGTCTCTGTCTGTCTCTCTGTCTGTCTGTTTGTTTGAAAGAGGGTGAAAATAGACCCATGACTGGTGTCCTTAGCATACAGAATACAACTGAGAATGTGTCAGGGACTTTGCACTGATGTGTGTGTGTGTGTGTGTGTGTGTGTGTGTGTGTGTGTGTGTGTGTGTGTGTGGTGTGTGTGTGGTGTGATGTGTGTGTGTGTGGGTGTGTGTGTGGTGTGTGGTGTGTGTGTTGTGTGTGTGTGTGTGTGTGTGTGTGTAGTCTGGCCTGCATGTGTCACTCCTTCCACTATGTCAAGAGGCTACTGGAGACTCTGTTTGTCCATCGCTTCTCCCACGGAACCATGCCGCTACGCAACATCTTCAAGGTGACACACACACACACAACCACACACACAACCACACACACAACCACACACACACAACCACACACACACACACAACACAACCACACACACAACCACACCACCCACACACACACACCACACACACACACACAACCACACCACACACACACATGCAACCACACACACACACACACAACCACACACGCACACACACACACATAACCACACACAGAACCACACACACAACCACACACACACACACACACACACAACCACACACACACACAACCACACACACACACACATGCAACCACACACACACACACAACCACACACGCACACACACACACACAACCGCACACATAACCACACACAGAACCACACACACACACACAACCACACACACACACAACCACACACACGCTTGCATCCATAAAACCTATCCGTGCTCCCTGACCCCTGACCTTGTTCTCTGTTTCAGAACTGTACATATTACTGGGGTTTCGCTGCCTGGATGGCTTACTATATCAACCATCCCTTATACACACCTCCCAGTGAGTACACACACACACAACCATCCCTTATACACATCTCCCAGTGAGTACACACACACACACGCACACAACCATCCCTTATACACACCTCCCAGTGAGTGTACACATACACACCAACAAACCATCACACACACACACACTAGACCCACACAGGGTGTTGAATGCTACAAGTGTGTAAAGTGTATGTGTGTGTGTGTGTGTGTGTGTGTTCCAGTATACGGTGAACAGCAGGTGAGGATGGCCCTCATCATCTTCCTGGTGAGTTTCCCCTCCTCTCTGCACGCGCTCAGTTCGCACTTCCTGTCCCGTTGCCGTGGTTAAGTCTGTCTACTTTATTTACCCTCCTCAGTTCTGTCAGATCGGCAACTTCTCGATCCACATCACCCTCCGTAACCTGCGCCCCCCAGGTAACTGGGTCCTGAGTTACACAGGCATCATGCATGTTCGCACACGCATATACAGACTACTGTTCTATATTCACAAACCCTGTATTCAAGCATGAACACAATGACTGAAGCAAATGTGTTCTCTACATCCCTCCCTGTCTCTCCTTCCCTCTCCCTCCCTCTCTCCCTCCCTCTCTGTACCTCCCTCCTCCCTCTCTGACCCTCTCCCTCCCTCTCTGTCCCTCGCTCCTCCCTCTCTGTACCTCCCTCCTCCCTCTCTGTCCCTCTCCCTCCCTCTCTGTACCTCGCTCCTCCCTCTCTGTCCCTCTCCCTCCCTCCTCCCTCTCTGTACCTCCCTCCTCCCTCTCTGTCCCTCCCTCCTCCCTCTCTGTCCCTCTCCCTCCCTCCACAGGTTCCAAGACCAGGAAGATCCCATATCCCACTAAAAACCCCTTCACTTGGGTCTTCCTGCTGGTGTCCTGCCCTAACTACACCTACGAGGTGAGCTGCTCTCACATGGCTCTGCTGCTCCCTGGTGGACAGCAGCAGTACTGACACCTTCACCAGCACTATGGTCTGACGTGTGTGTGTCTGTGTGTGTGTCTGCGTGTGTGTGTGTGTCTGTGTGTGTGGTCTCTCTGATGTCTCTCCTCCTGGCAGCTGGGGTCATGGCTTGGCTTCACGGTCATGACCCAGTGTGCTCCAGTAGCTTTCTTCACCCTGGTGGGTTTCATCCAGATGACAGTGTGGGCCAAGGGAAAGCATCGCAGTTACCTCAAGGAGTTCAGAGATTATCCCTCCCTCCGCTCTCCCATCGTTCCTTTCATCCTCTAACTGCCCCTCCCCCCTTCCTCTAACTGCCCCTCCCTTTTCCCTCCCCCTTCCTCTAACTACCCCTCCCTCCCCCTCATCTAACTGCCCCTCCCTCCAACTACCCCTCTGTCCCCCCTCTTCCTCCAACTACCCCTCCTCGTCCTTCCCCTGTGTGCCCCCCCACCTCCTGCTACAGCTTCTCAGCTTAACACTACACTGGATTCAGTATGCATTGTGTGTATGCATTGTGAGACCCCATGGAACCCCTTAATTCTAAATTGGAATGTTGACAGTTTGGCTGTTCCATCCTTGGAACTTTCAGTTTGTTGCTGGTGTAATTTATTAATAAAAAGGTTAACCCAAACTATAGCTTCCTGCTCTCACTTTCTCTGGCGGCCAACCTTCTAGAATCTCAAACACAGGCGTTAGTATTTCTGTGTCATTTACCCAACGTGTTCCGTACTGAGTCTCTCTCACACACACAAACACCCAGAAAACAAACGGCCTTTTCACCCAAAATCCTCCTTTCACACACTTGTGTACAATGCACCCTTCTCTACCTGCCCCCCCCTCACCCCCCCAGGCATCGACAGAAACCAAGGACGGTGGAGTTGGAAGGTTGTCTGTTTATTGTGACGAACAGCAGGTATGTACACAGAGGTGGAGAGAGGAGAGGGGGAGAGAGGAGAGGGGGAGAGAGGAGAGGGGGAGGAGAGATGGAGATCTTCATCACGCGGCCTGGGCCTCCACCCTCTTCTTCCTCAGCTGCAGCCGGCGCTCACGCTCATACTCCTTCATACGCATCACGTAGCTATGGTAACGGGAACAAGAAGGAGGGGGGGGTCAACTTTATACAACACAAGAAGAACGAGGAGGACGCAGAATTCTTCCTGCCTCCTACAAGTGGTGTGACCACAGAATGAAAGGTGATTGGTCACTCACTCCCAGTATGAACACAGAATGAAAGGTGATTGGTCACTCACTCCCAGTACGACCACAGAATGAAAGGTGATTGGTCACTCACTCCCAGTTCGACCACAGAATCAAATATGATTGGTCACTCACTCCCAGTACGACCACAGAATGAAAGGTGATTGGTCACTCACTCCCAGTACGACCACAGAATGAAAGGTGATTGGTCACTCACTCCCAGTATGAACACAGAATGAAAGGTGATTGGTCACTCACTCCCAGTACGACCACAGAATCAATTATGATTGGTCACTCAGTCCCAGTACGACCACAGAATGAAAGGTGATTGGTCACTCACTCCCAGTACGACCACAGAATCAAATATGATTGGTCACTCACTCCCAGTTCGACCACAGAATCAAATATGATTGGTCACTCACTCCCAGTACGACCACAGAATCAAATATGATTGGTCACTCACTCCCAGTACGACCACAGAATCAAATATGATTGGTCACTCACTCCCAGTACGACCACAGAATCAAATGTGATTGGTCACTTACTCCTGGTGCTCGCAGTAGTCCCAGTCATGTCGCTCGTGCTTGCAGGCCAGGAAGTTGGGCCAGTTGTCCCTCTTACACTTCATGAGCTTGATGAGGTGGTGAGCGCAGTAGTCTCTCTGCTCTACAGGAAGCTGAGCCAGATTCATCTGCTCCTGGGATGCCACCATCTCTGACGGAAGGCAAATACAGGCAGATAAAGGATGTATATACACACAAACTGATATATGATATACACACACACAGACACACGCTCAGACACAAACACATACAGAGACATACACACACACTTACTTACATTTACACACATCTACACACACACGTACGGATTAATGACACAGCACACACACACGAGTTTTCCACACACTCACACACACACAACACACAACACACACACACAACACACACAGCCTGCACACACACACACAACACACACAACACACACACACACACACACACACAACAAAAGTGCACACACATTCACACACAGCTGTGCCAACCACTCAACGTGAAGCGACTCAATACAACACTTTGATGAAAACTACTCGAGGTAGAAAGTTTAACTATCGGTACAAAAGATCGCTAAAACACCTGCGCTCGCTAGCTGGATTATATGGACATGAATTTGTGTGCTTCACGCTCGGCTACAATGTTAAATACATGAATTGTGTTTGCAAATCAAGACGGTTCTCACAAGTTATTTCGTCTTTGGTCGCTACCTTAACAAGCTAGTTGGCCCGCAAACTTGTTAGCCTGTCAGTTTCACGTAGCTAGCTATCCAGCCTGGCCCTTTGAATTTAGCGTTAAGACAAAATGCAGGTGTGGATAAGACAGCTTTAAAGTTGACTCTGTGCACGGTCAGACACTGTCCGTGAAGCACGACTTCCTAAAAACGTTGCCAACGCGTTGTCAGGTCAGTGTTTCAAGGTTTGACCATTAAGTATGAAGCGTCGAGTTAAGGTTAGTTACTAACCTCTCTCTTTCCTTTCTTCAAAGCCCAAGTTGGGGTCGAATTCAAACGGCTTGGCCGGATCAGGCTCCGTTTCCGTCTCGGTGATATACCGTCTTCCAAGATGGGCGCCCATCACGACTACTGGATTTATACTATAAATACAATTACTTCTACGTTCCCGTTGATCGTTGCACAGATATATTACTCGAGTCTTCGAGTAATTCTGCTATATGCCATTCGGTCACCTCCACAAGCTCCAGCTGGCTACTTCCGTTCCAAAACGGAAATAAACACGACGAGCAGTGCGTCAGTGAAACACATCCCCGGTAACAAACTTCGTTCCAGTTGTCCACGAAAGTCGGATAATCAGTGAGTCTCCCAAAAGCGTGATAACCCCTCTAACTTCGAAATATCTCAATAACAGCAGCTTGTAAAGCAACTTGTGTCTCATTAACACGGTTGAACACAAAGTACTGTCAAAACTGCAATCTGGTGCATGTTGGTACGTTGCATGAAATACCAGGTAATTCTTTTTTTGTCACCTGTTGTCGCTAACAACGATTCACTGAAAAATGTTGATATTTACACAGACTTACAAAGTTCTGATCCACTTCATTGATAGTGCGAAACAGTAAGTAATAAATTCGTTAAAAGTAACTAAAGGCTCCAAGACAGTCGTACATAATTACGATCTTTATTTCTTTAACGACGAACATTTTCGGGCATCAAACCGCACAGCAACACTCGTCTACCTTTTAGTCAATCATAACATCGAATCTCTGTATTCGCTGATCCGCACATCAAACAATCGTTCACAGTCAGTAGAACAAGTTAACAAAGTAGATGTTTCACACAACCTAGGTTCAATTTGAGGTAGCATCCTCAAATTTCTAAATAAATCATCAAGACGTTCATTCATTTTAAGATCGTGGCCGCTGGCCAACCAAGATAATATTCAGACGTTTAAATATTTAGACATTTAAATATTTCGATTTTCTCAAACCTAAAAATGACCTGCTACTTAAGCTTTACAACTAACCTATCATGAGCTGAAACACTGACAGACTAAACTTCATCTGTCCTTGTTTGAAAAAGATGACATCGTTGTTTTGTCGTTGTTTTCTGTCCCAGGTTAAAGGTGAAAAGTCACTGGTAGAGGTCCTCATCCCCGTCTGCGAACAGCCCTGACCCTCCAGATCCTGCTGACCCCTGACCTCCAGACTGAGGACCAGAGGGAAATCTGAAGAGAGAGACGGTTTGTTTGAGATAACAGATAATGAGAGTGTGGATAAGTGATTGAGTGTGTGTACATGTGTGTGTTTGTTAGTGTGTGAGTGTTTACGTGTGTGTGTACGTATGTGAGTGTGTGTGTGTGTGTACGTATGTGAGTGTGTGTGTGTGTGTGTACATGTGTGTGTGTGTGTACATGTGTGTGTGTGTGTGTACATGTGTGTGTACATGTTTGTGTATGTGTGTGTGTACATGTGTGTGTGTGTGTGTGTACATGTGTGTGTGTACATGTGTGTGTGGTGTGTGTACAGTGTGCTGTGTGTGTTACATGGTGTGTGTGTAACATGTGTGTGTGTGTGTGTGTGTGGTTGTGTGTGTACATGTGTTGTGTGGTGCTGTGTACACGTGTGTGTGTACCATGTGTATCATGCTGTGTGTGTGTGTGGTGTGCTAACTGTGTGTGTGTACATGTGTGTTTGGTGTGTGTGTTGTGTGTACTTGTGTGTGTTTGCAAATGTGGTGTGTGTGTACATCGTGTGTGTGTGTAATGTTGTGTGTTGTAATCGTGTGTGGTGTGTACATGTGTGTGCTGTGTGTGTTACATGTGTGTGTGTGTGTACATGTGTGTGTGTACATGTGTGTGTGTACATGTGTGTGTGTGTGTGTGTGTGTGTACATGTGTGTGTGTACATGTGTGTGTGTGTGTACCTGAAGTTCCCGAATCCCCTGCTCTGCTGTAGCGTCTGAGAGAACATCTCGTATTTGCGGATGTCGTTGTCGCTGACGGAGCGGCGGGCAAACCTCATGGCCTCTTCAAAGTGATCCTTCCTGATCTCTGGGACTGGGTCAAAGTCTTCCTCCTGGTGGGGGAGGAGGAGGGGGAGGTGAAGGAGGGGGTAGGTAAGGCGGGGGGAGGGTTACGGGAGTAAGGCGGGGGGAGGAGGGGGGAGGTAAGGCGGGGGAGGGGGGGGAGGTAAGGCGGGGGAGGAGGGGGGGGTAAGGTGTGTTAGGGTGTGCATATCCGTGTGTGTGTGTCGTGTTAATATGTGTATGTGTGTGTTGTGTGTTTGTGTATGTGTGCATGTGTATGTGTGTGTTGTGTGTATGTGTTGTGTGTGTGTTGTGTGTGTGTGTTGTGTGTATGTGTTGGTGTTGTGTGTTGTGTGTGTGTATGGGGGGTTTTGGTTTGGGGTTTTGGGGGTTATGTGTGTGTGTATGTATGTCGTGTGTGTGTGTGTGTGTAAAAAGTTTGGGTGGGGGTTGTGGTTTTTGTTTAAATGGGTAATGGGGGGTGCGTGTGTGTCGTGGTTATTATGTGTTGTGTAATGTGTTGTGTTGTGTTGTGTTGTGTATTGGTTGTGGTGTGTTGTGTGTGTGGTGTTGTTGTGGTCTGACCATAGCTGTGCCTGGTCTGCTCTGTCTTTGACGCTCTGCTCTGATCTCAGCCTCGATGGCCTCTCTGATGGCCAGCTTACATGACCGCTGGCAGATCTCCGTCAGGTCGGCCCCTGAGAACCCCTCCGTGATACGAGACAGGTAGGGCAGGTCCACATCCTGGGCGAGGGAGAGGGGGAGGGAGGGAGAGGGAGGGGGAGAGAGACAGAGAGGGGGGGAGGGAGAGAGAGAGGGCAGACATTAGTGGAGTAGGTTGAGTGTGTGAGTGTGTCTTGTAAGTGTATACGTGCGTGTGTATGTAATGTGTGTGCCTGTACTTGGTGTGGTGTGTCTGAATATGTTGTGTGTGTGTGTGTGTTAGTTACGCGGGCCACAGGGGACTTGCGCAGGTTGGCGTTTAGGATGGCGGTGCGGGAGGCCGTGTCAGGCAGGGGGATGTAGATTAGCTGGTCTAATCTGCCTGGACGCAGGATAGCAGAGTCGATGATGTCTGGTCTGGAGGGCAGGCAGACACCTGTCAACAACCTTTCCACTTTTTTCCGTCGCTTCTCACCACTTCTCTCTCCCTCTCTCTGTCCCTCTCTCTTACCTCTCTCTGTCTCTCTCTCTATCTCTGTCTCTCTCTCTCTTCTCTCTTCTCTCTCTCTCTGTCTCGTCTCTCTCTCTCTCTCTGTCTCCTCTCTCCTCTCTCTTTGCTCTGTCTCTCTTCTCTCTCTCTGTCTTTCTCTCCCTCTCCTCCTGTCTCTCTCTCTCTCTGCTCTCTCTGATCTCTCTCTGTCCTCTCTCCTCGTCTCGTCTCTCTCTCTTTGTCTCTTCTCTCACTCTCTCTCTGTTGTCTGTCTTCTCTACTCTCTCTGTCTCTGTCCTCTCTCTCTGCTCTCTCTGTCTTGTCTCTCTCTACCTTCTCTCTGTCCTGTCTCTCTCTAGCCTCTCTCTGTCTCTGTCTCTGCCCCCCCTCTCTTCTCTACCTCTCTCTGTCTTCTGTCTCTCTCTACCCTCTCTGTCTCTGTCTCTGTCTCTCTTAACTCTCTCCTCTCTCTGTCTCTCTCTCTAGCTCTCTCTGTCCTCTCTCTCTGTCTCTCTCTCCTGTCTCTCTCTTCTTGTCTCTCTCCCTTTCCCGTCCCTCTCTCCGGTCCTTCGTCTCTCTGTCCTCTGTCTCTCCCTCTCTCCTGTCTTCTCTCCTCTCTGTCTCTCTCTTCTCTGTCTCTCTCCTTCCTCTCTATTCCCTCTCTCTGGCCTCTCTCTCTGTCTTCTGTGTCTCTCGCCCTACCTACCTGTTGGTTGCTCCTATGATGAACACGTTCTTCTTGTTGGTCATGCCGTCCATCTCTGTGAGGATCTGGTTGATCACCCTATCAGAGGCTCCGCCCCCGTCCCCGCCTGACCCTCCCCGGGACTTGGCGATGGAGTCCAGCTCGTCGAAGAACAGGATGCAAGGGGCAGCCTGTCTGGCCTGGGGTCAGGGGTCAGAGGTCAGAGGTTATCTCCTGTGCTTGTTTCATCGATGTTACTTCTTCAGCTTCTTTTAACCTTTTCCTCTCCTCACCCTTCCCTCCCCATCTCCTCACTTAATCACAGATTCTCCCTAATGTTGGCTCCTCCCTCCCTTGCCTCCCTCCTCTATCCCCCTCCTCACCTTATCAAAGATCTCCCTAACTCCCTAATGTTGGCCCCTTCTCCCCTCCTCCCTTTACCCTCCCCCATCTCACCTTGTCAAAGATCTCCCTAACTCCCTAATGTTGGCTCCTCCCTCCCCCCCTCCCTCTCTTTCTCTTCCTCCATCCCTCTCCCTCCAAGCCTCCATTCATCCCTCCATCATCCCTCCCCCTCCCTCCCTCTATCCCCTCTCCCTTATCAAAGAATCTCCCTAACTCCTAATGTGGCCTCCTCCCTCCCCTCCCTCCCTCTATTCCCCCTCCTCACCTTATCAAAGATCTCCCTAACTCCCTAATGTTGGCCTCCCCCCCCTCTCCTCCTCTATCCCTCCTCACCCTTATCAAAGATCTCCCTAACTCCCTAATGTTGGCCTCTCCCTCCCCCTCTCCTCCCTCTATCCCCTCCTCACCTTATCAAAGATCTCAGTCTATCTCCTAATGTTGGCCTCACTCCCGTCCCCTCCCCTCCCTCTAATCCCCCTCCTCACTTTATCAAGATCTCCTAACTCCTAAATGTTGTGCTCCTCCCTCCCCCTCCTCCTCCCTCCCCTCCTCACCTTGTCTCCAGATCCCCTAACTCCTAATTGGCCTCACTCCTCCCCCTCCCGTCCCTCCTTCCCCCTCTCACCTTGTCAAAGATCTCCCTAACTCCCTAATGTTGGCCCTCCCTCCCCTCCCTCCTCTATCCCCTCTCCCCTTGTCAAAGAATAATCCTAACTCCCTAATGTTGGCTCCTCCCTTCCCCCTCCCTCCCTCTATACCCCTCCTCACCTTGTCAAAGATCTCCCTAACTCCCTGACGTTGGCCTCCTCCCTCCCCCTCCCTCCCTCTATCGCCCTGCTCACCTTGTCAAAGATCTCCCTAACTCCCTAATGTTGGCCCCTCCTCCCCCTCCCCTCCTCTATCCCCCTCCTCAACCTTGTCAAGATCCCTCCCCTAAATCCCTAATGTTGGGCTTCCTCCCTCCCCCTCCCTCCCTCTAACTCCCCTCCCTCCCTTATCAAAGATCCCGCCTAACTCCCTAAATGTTGGCCCTCCTCCCCCTCCCTCCCTCCCAGCTCCCCCCTCCTCACCTTATCAAAGATCTCCCTAACTCCCTAATGTTGGCCCCCTTCCCCTCCCCCTCCCCTCCCTCTATCTCCCCCTCGCTCACCTTATCAAACAGATCTCCCTGACTCCCTAATGTTGGCCTCCTTTCCCTCCCCCTCCTCCTCTATCCCCCTGCTCACCTTGTCAAAGATCTCCCTAACTCCCTAATGTTGGCCCCCTCCCTCCCCCTCCCTCCTCTATCTCTCTCTCTCTATGTGTCTCTATGTTTCTCTATGTGTCTCTCTCTGTTTCTTTTTCTCCTCCTCCCCCTCCCCTTCTCTCTTCCTCTTCCTCACTTTCAAAGATCTCCCTAACTCCCTAATGTTGGCCCCCTCCCTCCCCTCTCTCTATCACCCTCGCTCACCTTATGCAAAGCATCTCCCTAAACTCCACTATGTTGGGCCTGCCTCTCTCCCCCTCCCTCCCTCTATCCCCTCCTCACCTTAATCAAAGATCTCGCCTAGTAACTCCCTAATGTTGGCCTCCTCCTCCACCTCCCTCCTCTATCCCCTCCTCAACCTTGTCAAGATCTCCCTAACGTCCCTATTGTTCCCCCTCCTCACCCCTCCCTCCTCTTCCCCCTCCTCACCTTGGTCAAAGAATGTCCTACCTCCCTAAATGTTGGCCTCTCCCTCCCCTCACCTCCTCTCTCTCTCTCCTTTCTTTCTTCCTTTCCTCCTTTCTTCCTCCACCCTTCCTCCCTTCTACCCCCTCCCCCCATTTCCCTCCTCTACCCCCCTCCTCACCTTGTCAAAGATCTCCCTAACTCCCTAATGTTGGCGCCCCTCCCTCCCCCTCCTCCCTCCTTCCCTCCCTTCTCTTCCCTCCCCCTCCTCCCTACTGACTTCTCCCTTGGCCCCTCCCTCCCCCTCCTCCTCTTTCCCTCCTCACTTGTCAAAGATCTCCCTAACTCCCTAATGTTCGGCGTCCTCCCTCCCCCATCCCTCCCTCTATCCCTGTCTCCCTCACCTTGTCAAAGATCTCCCTAACTCCCTAATGTTGGCCTCCTCCCTCCCCCTCCCTCCCTCTATCCCCCTCCTCACCTTATCAAAGATCTCCCTAACTCCCTAATGTTGGCCTCCTCCCTCCCCCTCCCTCTCTCTCTCCTTCTTTCTCCTTCTTTCTCTCCTCCTACCCTCTCCTTCTTTTCTCCTCCTCTTCCTCCTCCCGCCCCCCTCCTCCCCTCCTCACCTTGTCAAAGATCTCCCTAACTCCCTAATGTTGGCCCCGCTCCCTCCCTCCGTCCCTTATCCCCTCCTCACCTTATCAAAGATCTCCCTAACTCCCTAATGTTGGCCTCCTCCCTCCCCCCTCCCTCCCTGCTCTCTCTCTTTCTCTGTTTCTTTCTCTGTTTCTTTCTCTCTATCTGTCTTTTTCTCCCTCTCCCTTTCCTCCCCTTCCTCCCCTCCTTCCCCTCCTCCTTCTTCTCTTCCTTCTCTTCTCTCCTTCTTCTCTTCTCCCCTCCCTCCCCTTCCTCCCTCCTTCCCCCTCCTCACCTTGTCAAAGATCTCCCTAACTCCCTAATGTTGGCCCCCTCCCTCCCCCTCCCTCCCTCCATCCCCCTCCTCACCTTGTCAAAGATCTCCCTAACTCCCTATGGTGGCTCCCTCTCTCCCCTCCCTCCTCTATCCCCCCTGCTCACCTTGTCAAAGATCTCCCTAACTCCCTAATGTTGGCCTCTCCTCCCCCTCCCTCCTCTATCCCCCTCCTGACCTTGTCAAAGATCTCCCTAACTCCCTAATGTTGGCCCCTCCCTCCGCCCTCCCTCCCTCCCCCTCCTCACCTTATCAAAGATCTCCCTGACGTTGGCCTCTGACTCTCCGAACCACATGGTGAGCAGCTCTGGGCCCTTGATGGAGATGAAGTTGGCCTGGCACTCGTTGGCGATGGCCTTGGCCAGCAGGGTCTTGCCGCAGCCGGGGGGCCCGTAGAACAGCACGCCTCTGGACGGGGTCATGCCGAACTTCAGGAACTTGTCTGGGTACTCCACCGGGTAACTGGGGGGGGGGGGGGGAGGAGGAGGAGAGGAAAAGTGTGTACGTGTGTGTGTGTATGTGTGTATATATATGTGTGTGTGTGTGTGTGTGTGTATGTATGTATGTATGTATGTATGTATGTATGTATGTATGTATGTATGTATGTATGTGTATGTGTCTATGTGTACGTGTCTATGTGTACGTGTCTATGTGTATGTGTGTGTGTATGTGTGTGTGTGTGTGTCTATGTGTGTCTATGTGCGTGTCTTACCTGCACCAGCTCCTGCAGCTCTCTCTTCACCTCTCCCAGACCCCCGATGTCGTCCCAGCTCACATTAGGCACCTCCACCACAGTCTCCCTCAGAGCTGATGGGTTACTCTGGCTCAGAGCCCACTAGGAGGGAGGGGAGAGGAGGAGAGAGAGGGAGAGGGAGGGAGAGAGGGAGGGAGGGAGAGGAGATGAGGAGGGAGAGATGGGGGAGGGAGGGAGAGGAGAGGAGGAGGGAGAGAGGGAGGGAGTGGAGATGAGGAGAAGGGAGAGAGGGAGGGAGAGGAGAGGGGGGAGGGAGAGGAGATGAGGAGGAGGCAGGAGGATAGGAGTGGAGGAGGGAGGGAGGGAGGGAGAGGAGGAGGGAGGCAGGGAGAGAGGGGAAGGGAGAGGAGATGAGGAGGAGGAGGGAGAATAGGAGATGAGGAGGAGGGAGGGAGGATAGGAGATGAGGAGGGAGGCAGGGAGGAGAAGAGAGGAGGTGGTAGGGAAGGAGAAGAGAGGAGGTGGTAGGGAAGAGGAGAGTAGAACACAAGTTAGACACTTCTGTTAAGGGACACACACACACACACACAGACAGACACACACACACAGACACAGAAACACACACACAGACACACACACACATACCCTGAGGTCCTCCATGGTGACAGCCAGTGAACTGAGCAGGTCTGCATCGATGGTGTCGTCCTCCAGGTCAATAAGAATCATCTTCCTCCTGATGGCCTGCAGTGCTGCCTCAGAGCACAGTGCTGCCATGTCAGAGCCCACATGACCGTGAGTCTCTGCTGCGATCTGACACACACACACACACACACACACACACACACACAGGTACACACACACACACACACACAGGTACACACACACAGGTACACACACAAACACAAAGGTACACACACACACACAGGTACACACACACACTTACAGGTACACGCACAGGTACACACACAGGTACACGCACACAGGTACACACAGAGGTGAACACACACACAGGTACACACACACACAGGTACACACAGAGGTGAACACACACACAGGTACACACACACAGGTACACACAGAGGTGAACACACACACAGGTACACACAGAGGTGAACACACACACAGGTACACACGCACACACACACAGGTACACACACAGGTACACACACACAGGTACACACACACAGGTACACACAGAGGTGAACACACACACAGCTGTAATCACTTACAATACATTTTTGGTTTACCCTCCAGGTACCTTTCAACTCTCCCCCCTCCTCCTCCCGTCCTTCTCCCTGCCTCCCTCCCCCCTCCTTCTCCTTTCCTCCCTCCCTCCCTGCCTCCCTCCTCCCTTCCTTCTCCGTCCCCCCTCCTCCTCCCATCCTCCTTCCCTCCACCCTCTCCTCCTCCCCCTCCTTCCCCCCCTCCTCCTTCTCCCCTCCTCACTCTTCCAGTCCACAGCGGTCTGCTAGCATGATTGTTACGTGTGGTGTGTGCAGGGGTATCCTTCTCAGTCTCCAGTGCAGTGCTGTGGGATCCCATGTCCAACCGCACGGTCAAATCCGTACCTGTCGGTCACACACATAGTACGGATATTACCTGTGCGCTCTCGTCGTACTCTGATCGAGACACTGACACCTGCCCTGACTCATTTGACTTGTGGTTGTGACTCCCTTGCTGACTTGACCTGCTGTGTGATGATAAACTGTGTGTGCCTGGTGTGTCGGTGTGCGCGTTGTGCTCGCGCTCGCGCTCGCTCTCGCGCTCGCGCTCGCTCACCGAACGCTCTCGTGGTGGTGTTTCTACCTGTGTGTGTCCTCGCTCTCGTGTGTGTTTTTCTTACCTGGTTGTTATCGCGTTCCGTCTCGTACCTGTTGGTGGTGTGTGGCATTCGCTACCTCGTGTTCGTGTGTGCGCAGTGTTGGTGCACGTTGGGTGTACCTGTGTGTGTGTGTACCTGTGTGTGTGTACCTGTGTATGTGGGGTGTACCTGTGTGTGTGTACCTGTGGATGTGTGTACCTGTGTATGTGATGTGTATGTGTGTGTGGTGAAGGAGGGTAGACAGAGAGAGAGAAAATGTGTGTGTATGTGTGTTGATGTGTGTGTATGTGTTGTGTGATGTACTGTGAGTGTACCTGTGTGTGTGTAACTGTGTGTGCCTGTGTGTGTGTGCGCGTGTGTGCATGCGTGTGTGTGTGTGTACCTGTGTGTGTACCTGTGTGTGTGTACCTGTGTGTGTTTACCTGTGTGTTTACCTGTGTGTGTACCTGTGTGTGTACCTGTATGTGTGTGTGTACCTGTGTGTGTGTACCTGTGTGTGTGTACCTGTGTGTGTGTGTACCTGTGTGTGTGTACCTGTGTATGTGTGTACCTGTGTGTGTGTACCTGTGTATGTGTGTACCTGTGTATGTGTGTGTATGTGTGTGTGTGTACCTGTGTGTGTGTACCTGTGTATGTGTGTACCTGTGTGTGTGTGTGTATGTGTGTGTGTGCATTTCTAACCGAAGCGTCGGAGGGCGGGGTCGATGCTGTTGGGTCTGTTGGTGGCTGCCATGACGACCACGTGAGCTCTCTGTTTCAGACCGTCCATCAGGGTCAGCAGCTGGGAGACGATACGCCTCTCCACCTCACCGTGGGTCTGCTCACACACACACACACACACACACACACACACACACACACACACTCACACACACACACACACAGAGACACACACACAGACACACATACATAGTTTCTTTTCCTCTTTCTCTCCTCCCTTCAATCCCCCTCCCTCACCCTTCCTCCTCCCCCTCCTCCCCTTCCTCCCCCTCCCTCCTCCCCCTCCTCACCTTCTCTCTCTTGGGAGCGATGGCGTCCAGCTCGTCGATGAAGATGATGGCGGGGGCGTTCTTCTCAGCCTCCTCGAAGGCCTTCCTCAGGTTACTCTCGCTCTCTCCAGCCAGCTTGCTCATGATCTCAGGGCCTGGGGACCGTGTTTAGCGTGACACACAGGAAACACATCCCTAACAGCTTCAACCTGGGGACCGTGTTTAGCGTGACACACAGGAAACACATCCCTAACATTTTCAACCTGGGGACTGTATAGGGCGTGACACACAGGAACAGGAAACACATCATAGGTCTCCTACCATTGATAAGGAAGAAGAAGGCTCCGGTCTCGTTGGCAACAGCTCGGGCCACCAGAGTCTTTCCTGTTCCAGGAGGACCATACAGCAAGATACCTCTGGGGGGCTGGACACACACAGTACACACACAGTACACACACACACACAGTACACACACAGTACACACACAGTACACACAGTACACACACACAGTACACACACACACACAGTACACACACACACAGTACACACACAGTACACACACACACACAGTATACACACAGTACATACACAGTATACATGTATGTGTGTGTGTGTGGTGTGGGTGTAGTGTGTGTCCTGTGTGTGTGTGTGTAGTGTGTGTACTGTGTGTGTGTTTGTGTACTGTGTGTGTGTACTGTGTGTGTGTGTGTGTTGTGTACTGTGTGTGTACTGTGTGTGTGTACTGTGTGTGTGTACTGTGTGTGTTGTATACTGTGTGTGTACTGTGTGTTGTGTCTGTAAGTGTGTGTGTACTGTGTGTGTACTGTGTGTGTACTGTGTGTGTGTGTACTGTGTGTACCATGTGTGTGGGTACTGTGTGTGTAAGTGTGTGTGTACTGTGTGTATGTGTGTGTGTGTACTGTGTGTGTAAGAGTGTATGTGTGTGTGTGTGTGTACTGTGTGCGTGTGTGTACTGTGTGTGTAAGAGTGTGTGTGCGTGTGTGTGTGTGTGTACTGTGTGTGTGTGTGTTTACTGTGTGTGTGTGTGGGTGCGTGTAGTGTGTGTGTACTGTGTGTGTGTATGGATGTGTATGTATGTGTGTGTGTGTTTACTGTGTGTGTGTGGGTGCGTGTAGTGTGTGTGTACTGTGCGTGTGTATGTATGTGTGTGTGTGTGTGTGTTTACTGTGTGTGTGTGGGTGCGTGTAGTGTGTGTGTACTGTGTGTGTGTGTGTGTGTACCTTGACTCCGATGGCCTTAAAGAGACCAGGGTGTCTGAGTGGGAGCTCCACCATCTCCTTGATCTGAGCCAGCTGCTTCCGACACCCTCCGATGTCATCGTAGCCGACATCATTCAGGCTCTCCTCCTCGTCCTATCAAAGCACAGCACTGTGACGGAGCAACCACTCCCGGCCAATCGTCTGCAAGCCGGCCTCAAGTCCCGCCCTTCTCTCCCCCTGCTCCTCAGGGATGCTTCGCACTAACCTCTCTCTTGATTGGCTCTCCCTCGCAGTGGATGACCGTATCCGGGGCAACAATGCAGTGGGGGGTGGGGTCCGTCTCCACCACCTTGAACTCGACGGCCCGCATGCCCCCCCTCACCAGGAAGATGTCACCTGGCAACACAGTTGTGATGTCATCGTCACGGGGACGACAACACATCGAGGGGGAGGTGAAGATGTCATCGCAAACGGGATCGGAAGAAGGTGATTGGATAAGGTCAAGGACAGGTCGAGAGGGAAGAGGGGAGGAGAGAGAGGGAGGGAGAAGGGGAGTAGAGGGAGGGAGGGTGGAGAGAGAAGCAGGGAGGGAGAAGGGGAGTAGAGGGAGGGAGGAGAGGGAAGAGGGGAGGAGAGGGAGGAAAGGAGGAATGGAGGAGGAGAGAGAGTGAGGGAGCTAGGAAGAGAGGTTGGGAGGAGAGAGGGAGGTGGGAAGGGAGGAGGAGGAGATAGAGAGTGAGTGAGTGAGGTAGGAAGAGAGGAGAGAGAGAGGGGAGAGAGGGAGGAAGGAGAGAGAGAGGGGAGAGAGGGAGGAAGGACAGAGAGAGGAGAAGGAGGAAGGACAGAGAGAGGGGAGAGAGAAGGAGGAAGGAGAGAGAGAGGGGAGAGAGGGAGGAAGGAGAGGGAGGAAGGAAGGACAGAGAGAGAGGAGAGAGAGGGAGGAAGGAGAGAGAGAGGGGAGAGAGGGAGGAAGGAGAGAGAGAAGGAGGAGGGATGATGTGTCTTAGGAGCAGCTACCTTTATGTACTGGCCTGTAGGCCTCCAGGAAGTAAGGTTTGAGGAAAACCTCAAACAGGTTTCCTGTCAGCCCCTCGATGGTGTCGTCCACTGGAAGAACATGGACTCTCCTGCCGTACTTCACATCAGGACAGGCATGGATGCTGATACACAGACACACACATACACACACACATACAGATACACACACAGATACACACACACAGATACACACACAGATACACACACATACAGATACACACACAGATACACACAGATACACACACATACACACGTAAGTTAATTTGACCACTGCCAAAGGGTAACAGCATAGAAAGTAGCTCCACACACCCACACTGCATGTACACACTCACACTGCATGTACACACACACACACTGCATGTACACACACACACTGCATGTACACACATACACATACTGCATGTACACACACACTGCATGTACACACATACACATACTGCATGTACACACACACTGCATGTACACACGCACACACACATTGCATGTACACACACACTGCATGTACACACACACACTGCATGTACACACACACACACTGCATGTACACACACCCACTGCATGTACACACACACTGCATGTACACACACCCAGACTGCATGTACACACACCCATACTGCATGTACAGACACACTGCATGTACACACGCACACACACACTGCATGTACACACACACACATGCATGTACACACACACACACTGCATGTACACACACACACACTGCATGTACACACACTGCATGTACACACACCCAGACTGCATGTACACAAACTGGCAAATGTACACCGCACACACACCACACACAAACAAACAAACAAAAAAAAAAAAAACACACACAAACACACCGCCCACCTGACCACGTCTCCCAGACGGACCCTCAGGTTGTTGCGTGTCACCCTGTTGATGCGGATGCGAGCATCGCTGCAGGAGTCGTCCGTCAGCACGATGCAGACGGTCTCCCTCCTCTTCTTCCCCCGCAGAACCACCGTGTCTCCCCGGAACAACTGCAACTCCTCTGTCTTACCCTGGGAGCACACACACGTAAGTACACACACACACACACAAGTACACACACACACACACACGCAAGTACACACACACACACCGTAAGTACAACACACACACACACACATAAGTATACACAGACACACGTAAGTACACACACACACGTAAGTACACACACACTTATGCACACACCACACGTAAGTACACACACACGCTAAGTACACACACACGTAAGTACACACATACACATGTACACACACACGTACGTACACACAGACACACACGTACGTACACACAGACAGAAACACAGACAGGCAGAAACACATAGACAGACAGAAACACACAGACAGACAGAAACACACAGACAGAAACACACAGACAGACAGAAACACACATAGACAGAAACACACGTAGACAGAAACACACACAGACAGAAACACACACACAGACAGAAACACACAGACAGAAACACACAGACCTGGGACATGCTGACTATGCTGTTGTCTTCATTGACAGCCTCGTCCACTATCATTCGGTTGGGTCGATGTTTCTGTTTCAGGATAGCAGTGGAGAAGTCCTCTGCCTTTGAACTGGAGCACAGAGGAGACACACACAGTCACACACACACAGAGGAGACACACACAGTCACACACACACAGAGGAGGCACACACACACAGTCACACACACACAGAGGAGACCACACACACAGTCACACACACACAGAGGAGACACACACACAGTCACACACACACAGAGGACACACACACAGTCACACACACACAGAGGAGACACACACAGTCACACACACAGAGGAGACACACACACAGAGGAGGCACACACACAGTCACACAACACAGAGGAGACACACACACACAGAGAGACCCACACACAGTCACCCACACACAGAGGAGACACCACACACACAGTCAGCACAACACACAATAGGAGACGCACACACACACAGAGGAGACACACACAGTCACACACACAGAGGAGACACACACAGTCACACACACACAGAGGAGACACACACACACAGTCACACACACACAGAGGAGACACACACAGTCACACACACACAAAGGGAGACACACACAGTCACACACACAGAGGAGACACACACAGTCACACACACAGAGGAGACACCACCACACACAGTTCACACCACACACAGAGGAGACCACACACACACAAGATTCCACACACCAAGGCACAGAACACACACAGTACATACACAAGAGG
>BROE01000002.1:1110732-1123232 GCA_036571765.1 Plecoglossus altivelis
TCAGTTGTTCACCACACAGCACACTACACAGAGGAGACACCAAAACACAACAGTCACCATTCACCCAACACACGAGGAGACACAACCCACCAAGGCCGTACCCCATACAGTACACAAATCAGCACAGAGGAGACCACACATCACACAGCTCACACCAACACACACCAGAGGAGACAACACACACACAGTCACAACACACAGAGGAGGACCACACAAGTCACACAACACACAGAGGAGACACACCACACACCAGTTCAACACACACAAGGAGACACACACCCACAGGCACACACCACAACAGTAGGGAGACACAAGCTGCCGCAACATCTCACCTACACATGACGGCAGACCACACACACAGGTCACAACAGCGCTCCACACACAGAGGACGGCACACACACGAGCATTTCGAGCACGACACGACGCTCGAATCCTTCATTGGTGATTATCAAGCAAGCGACATCAAACATACGTGCACACTCACACACACAGAAGGACACACAAGGACACACACACAGTCAGGAATGAGCAGTGACTACCACAGTCCACACTCCACCACAGAAGGAGACACACGGAACACAGGTTCTACACACATCGGACAACACGGAGGACGCACGCACATACACACAGTCACACACCACACATGACGGACACATCACACAGTCAGCACAACGCGCGAGAGGAGCCACACACAGGTCACACAACTCAGCTGCTCGGGCAAGGAGAGGGGCGACAACGCTAAGAAAAGAACTCACACAAAGTCCACACCCACACGCAGACGGGAACTCGAACAAGCGAAGCTCCGTCACACACTTGTGCTATGCATAACCACACACAAGGGCAAGTACACAGACGACACGCTAGCACGGACTAAGGGAGACTATCTGCCACACTGACGGAGACCACGAACACCGAGTCGAGGTCATCACCACCACAGAGGTACACACCAGCACATACACACACACAGAGGAAGAACAGCACACAGTTCACACACAACACGCACATCTTTACACACACAGAGGAGACACACAGGCAACACACAGCACACACACACCGCAGAGGGACCACACAACGTCACACAGCTAGCTGTCTACTCAAGGACACACACAAATGACAAATGTTTTGTGTGTACTACCGCCAGAATTCAAAGTGCAAAGCACACAGAGGAGACAGCACACACAGAATACAATCACACACAGCAGAGAGACACACACACACAGTTCAAGAGCGCAGCAAAGCTGAGCACAGGAGGGGGGCGGTGCACTTGTGGATGGGACACAATCGATTCGAGTGAAGGCAGAGACAGTGTCATCACGGCGCACCGTGTCACCCACCCACACAGAGGACTCGAGATCACAGACAGACCACCTCACCACCGAGAAATATAGTTCACTATCGACAGACCCACATACTGGCTGATTCAAATGCGCACTGGATCCTCGTTGGCATTCTGTGATCTTGATCTGGATCGGCAGTGGTCGAGCCTGCCATAACTCATAGGTAGGACAGCTACACCAAAAGGAACATCACCACGCACAACGCTCTCCCTTATGGATACAGATGAAAGCAGTCATGATGCAGCTGAGATCAGCAACACAAAGGCGAGACACACACAGTTGTGTCCGACAAAGAGAGGAACACACACGATGACAGTCACCACACACACACAGAGGAGACAACACAACCACAGTCAACACACACACACACGCAGTAACACACACACACAGCTTGCATAGAGGATTGCCACCAGAATTCAACCAACACAACAGTCACACACACAGAGATGAGACACACACACAGTACACACACACACACACCACAGCTAGGCTACTGGGTACACACACACCACAGCTAGGTACTGGGTACACACACACACAGGGTACAACAGCAGAACGTCAGATATGCACACATAGGGTACAACAGCAGAAGGTGACACACACACACGTCACACACAAAGTACAATCCCAGAGGAGACACCCAGCACACAGTCACACACAAGCTTCACCCTCTTCCTCACACATGCAACCAGTATGGGAAGACATAATCAGAGGCAAGCACTCACACACACAGTCACACAACCACGGAGAGGAACACAAGCACTGAACAAGAGTCCACACATCCACCAGTAGGAGCGACACACACAGTCACACACACCAGAGGATGACACACACAGTCACAACACACAAGGAGACACACACACAGTCACACACACAGAGGAGACACACACCATCATGTCACGTACTCACAAACACACAGCAGAGGAGACATAACCGAACAGTCACACACACACAAGGAGCCACACACACAGTAGGACACACAGAGGAGACAGCACGCACACACAGTCCACCACATAGATCTCAAAATTGCCTTTTCTCACGAGAGAACCCTCCCTTCCTCCAGCTGACGCGTAAGCACAGCAGAGGAGACAACACACACTATTCTAAGAATAAACACACATATGCCTTGGACATCCAAGAGAACAGTCACACACACATCACAGAGGGACCTGAGCATGTCCACACGAGACACCATCACCGCAGTCCATCACACACAAGGAGACACAGCACTGCCATATTCAAGAGAGACACACCTCAACACTGTCACCACTAAACACGCTTGATACACTCATCGACATCAAGGTCTAACACAATGCAATCATATTACCATTCGCACACTGATAGTATACAGCACACATCGCAGACGAACACTCCCACAGACACACACAAACTCATACGGACACACATATGCACACACCATACTTCCAAATAGCACAACGTCGCACAACACACTACACGTCTTATTTTTGTCCCGGCTTCTCGCTTTCCTCATGTGAAACCTCGACCCGAATATAGACCAAGATAGAAACCATACTACAAAAAACACACTCTACATAGATAAATAACTACAGTGAATATAGTGCTCGAAAACAGACTCTCACTATGATCAGCATACCGTATAGAGAACATCAGAGACATAACACCACGTGTAAGAAACACACACCAGAAACACACAGGAAGAAACACACGCCAAGAAACACAACATGTCAGAAAACACACAGAATAAACACACAAGAAACACACACACCTGGAGGAAGAAACACTCCGCAGAAACACACCTAGAAACACATCAACCACGAAACGCTACAGAAACCACACACATGAAACAACCATGGCCATATCAACTAGAACACATTTCAGTCAGAAACACACACAGAAACACCACAGAAACAGCACAGAAACACCATAGAAACACCACAAGAACGCTATAGAAACAGCACAGAAACACAACAGACACACACAACAGACAAACAAACAAAAACATCACAGAACAACAACTGCGAAACAAGCCACCAGAAACACACACACTCTAGAAACACACAAACTACACCAGAAACACACACACAGAAACACATTGTGGATGTACTCAGAGTTTCCTGAAGCAGACATGGCAAGCTTGGATCCACAACAGGAAAGTTCTGGTCCTGATCTGCTGGTCCTGATCTGCTGGTCCTGTTCTCAAGGGATATTCTGGTCCGCTGGATGGTCGAAAGTCCCTGCGAGTACTGTTGTTCTTGGTCCGCAGTCTAGGTTCTGTCTCGCTAGGTCAGATTAGATGGTCGTCTCTCATACGTACCTAGGTGGTTTACCTTGTTCTGAAGGTGTTCAGCTTCTCTCTCTGACAGAGACGCTACGGTCTTGTTTATCGCTCTCACCTGTCCTTATAGTTTCTAAACCTCGCTCTCTCCCCTACTGTCTTTCGAAAATGTCTAGCCATATAACGTTACTGATCTCCATGCGCATTACATTTGTCAAGACACATCCTAATCATTTTATTTTTATCGTGTGTTTTTCGAGGGAGATGTCATTAGTATGCTCCCTCTCCCCCATCATACACACACACAGACAGCACATCCTACGTGCGCATTCACATCAGACAACTCATGCAAGACACTTTCTTCAACTCCACTACACTACATATACTAGTTACACCATCACCCTATTACGCACAAACTCCTTTCCGACAACATACACCCACACATTTATTTTTACTACACACACCCACACACACACGCACACAGTTTAATTTTATACTCTCACACGCACATCACATTCACACACACTCTCCCCACCACACCAGCACGCACACACACACCCCACTATTACACTCGTGCACACATCACACCACACATCCAGTTGATACTACCACAACCACAATAGAAGGACTCTCAGCCGGCGTTTCTGTTGCTATGATGTCTTCTATTTTATGGTCCAAAGAAATGCTCTATCTCCCCTAGTCTCTTCCTCTGTTCTCTCTTCCACTCTCTTTCTATCCTTCTTCTCTCTCTGCTCACCACCCAACTCTCTCCTCCCCCCCATCTCTCCCCCCCTCTCTTCCACTCCCTCACCCTCCCGCACCCACACTCCTTTTCTCCCTCACCCTGCCTGTTTTTTCTCTCACACACACTCTCATTTTCTCTCACCCCTCTCTCTTTTGAATTATCCTTTCTCTATTCTACTCCTCTCTCCCTTCGCTATATCTCCTACTTTTAATTTCTCTTCTCTCCCCTCTTCTTCTTATAAGTGAGGTTTTTCTCTGTTTCTCTTTCTCCTCCTCTCTGTCTTCCCCTCCTTTCTCTACACTGTGTGACATCTTTTTTAGCTCTTTCCATAGGTTCAGGTTAGATACACACAACTGATAGTTCCATTATTGCAACTTAATGAGGTCTTTCAAATGTTTTCGTTTCGTTATTTTATTCCAAAAACAGAAGAACAAGCCATTTCAGTCTTAAGAGAAAGAAACACACATGGCAACAGATCGGAGACCAAGAGGAATGGAGGCGCACTGGGGACACTACAATTCCCAGAATGCAACACTGTAATCGGTCGGGAAAAACAACAACGAGGTACAACAACATCCAATGGTGGTGAGACAACATCCAATCACGACGCAGGAGGTGGTGTGTGTGTGTATGTATGTGTATGTGTGTGTGTGCGTGTATGTGTGAGTGTCTGTATGTGTGTGTGTGTGTATAAGTGTGTGTGTGTGTGTGTGTAAGTGCGTGTGTATGTATGTGTGTGTGTATGTATGTGTGTGTGTGTATGTATGTATGTGTGTGTAAGTGTGTGTGTAAGTGTGTATGTAAGTGTGTGTGTAAGTGTGTGTGAGTGTGTATGTATGTGTGTGTAAATGTGTGTGTAAGTGTGTATGTAAGTGTGTGTGTAAGTGTGTATGTATGTATGTGTAAGTGTGTGTGAGTGTGTATGTATGTGTGTGTAAGTGTGTATGTAAGTGTGTGTGTAAGTGTGTATGTATGTGTGTGTAAGTGTGTGTGAGTGTGTATGTAAGTGTGTGTAAGTGTGAGTGTGAGTGTGTGTATGTAAGTGTGAGTGTGTGTAAGTGTGTATGTAAGTGTGTGTGAGTGTGTATGTAAGTGTGTATGTATGTGTGTGTGTAAGTGTGTGTGAGTGTGTATGTAAGTGTGAGTGTGAGTCACCACCTTAACACTTTGGTCTCTTGAATCTGGCCTGTTTGTACACAGTTACAAAATGCTGGTGGAGGTATTGATTGATTGAGAAATCGATTGATTAAGATCCTTCTTTTTTTTAAATCCTTCTTTTAGCTCTTCTGATGCTTGACATGTGCTGAGCATAGCCGGCTAACCTGCAGTGGACTTGAACACTAAACAGGCTAGCAACCGGCCATACAAACCTTCAACCACACTCCGTGGTTTCCATACCGACCGAACCTGCTCCGGTTTCCATGGTTCCCGTCCTGTCCCAGGCAACGACCGCCCCGTGGGACAGTCTGACAAACCCCAGAGTCGACATAACAATGTTTTTAACAGGCGTCTCCGTGGTTACCAGAGTCGACATAGCAATGTTTTTAACAGGCGTCTCCGTGGTTACATCCCCTGTACACAGTCTCCCGACCCCAGGCTGGACGTCTCTCGACCCCCGGCACGTCTGTGAGCTGTGCGTCTACATCCAGCGCCCCCGTGTGGCCAGGAGGGGAATAAGGGCCATGGCTGTAGCGTGAGGGGCCCTTTGAAGGGTCTCCAGCTCAGGGTGTCACCACAGCACGACAGGAATTCATGAGTGTCTGTTTTTGCTTTTTTTTTGTCACAGTAAAAGTTGATCATCGTCCAGCCCTTGAAAACAGAAGAAGAACCCCTCTGGGTCCAGCCTTAGGCCCCTCCCCTCATACCATAGGCCCCTCCCCTCAGCCCTTAGGTCCCTCCCCTCACCCTTTAGACCCCTCTCCCTGTCCTCTAGGCCCCTCCCCCTGTCCTCTAGGTCCCTCCCCCTGCCCTCTAGGCCCCTCCTCCTGTCATCTAGGCCCCTCCCCTCAGCCTCTAGGCCCCACCTTGAACCCTATTGGCCCCTCCCCTCAGCCTCTAGGCCCCACCTTGAACCCCTTTGGCCCCTCCCCTTGCCCTCTAGGGAATCATGCTGAAGGGTTCTCCTCTTCCCCAGAGGAAGGTAGGATGCCTCTGATGTTACTCTCACTGAATTGGTCCAATTAAGTTACATAATACATGTATGCGTGTCTGCATCTGTGTGCATGTGTGTCTGTGTGAGTGTGTGTGAGTGTGCGTTTGTGTATCTGTGTGTGTGTGTGAGTGTGAGTGTGTGCGCGTGTGTGTGCATGTGTGTAGCTGTGTATGTGTGTGTGTGTGTGTGTGTATGAGTGTCTGTGTCTGTGCGTGTGTGGGTGCGTGTGTCTGTGCGTGTCTGTGTGTGTGTGTGTATCTGTGTGTGTATCTGTGTGTGTGAGAGTGTGTGTGTGAGAGTGTGTGTGTGTGTGTGTGTGTGTGGTCAGCAGTCCTCGTCCTCTTCAAAGTGCGCTCTCTGCAGAACCTTGACGTGGCGCTCGTAGATTTTGAGGGCGGGGCCAAGCCTGATTGACAGGCCGGTCAGCACATCATTACGCTGCATTAGGAGGAGGGACTTCCCATCGATTTCCTGGTAGAGACAGACAGACAGACAGACAGGCAGAGAGAGAGACAGACAGACAGACAGACAGGCAAAGACAGGCAGAAAGACAGTCAGACAGACAGGCAGTCAGACAGACAGTCAGACAGACAGACAGACAAAGACAGGCAGACAGACAGACAGTCAGACAGACAGACAGTCAGACAGACAAAGACAGGCAGAGAGAGACAGACAGACAGACAAAGACAGGCAGAGAGAAAGACGGACAGACAAACAGAGAGAGATGGAGAGACAAAGAGAGACAGACAGAGAGAGACAAACAGAGAGACAGACAAAGAGAGACAAACAGAGAGAGACAGAGAGTTTTAACCTGTGCATGTCTAGTGTGCGGGCAAGCAAGTGGCTGGATGTGTGTGTGGCGGTATGTTGGAGAGAGAGACAGACGGTGTGTGTGTGTGTGTGTATGTGTATATGTGTGTGTATGTGTATATGTGTGTGTATGTGTGTGTGTATGTGTATATGTGTGTGTATGTGTATATGTGTGTGTATGTGTGTGTGTATGTGTATGTGTACGTGTACGTGTATGTGTACGTGTATGTGTGTGTGTATGTGTGTGTGTATGTGCGAGTGTGTGTGAGCAGGGCTGTGTGTTACCTCTGTCTGGAAGGCCAAGGCCTGCTCTGGGAAGCCTGCCTGTGTGAAGTACCTCACCACATCTGATACAGTCCAGAGCAACAGACACCCTCTCCCCCCCTCCGCCTTCACACTGCTGAGGGGGATGAAGGGGAGGGGAGGGAGGGCGAGAGAGAGGGAGGCAGAGGGAGAGAGAGAGAGAGAAGAGATGAGGAAGGGGGAGAAGGGAGGGGAGAGAGGGGGGAAGGCAGGGACCCAAAGAGGAGGGGGAGAGAGGGGGAGGCGAGGAAGAGAGAGGGGCGGGAGAGAGAGGGTAGGGGAGAGAGAGAGGGTGGGGGAGAGAGGGAGGGGAGGCAGGGAGATGGAGACGGAGAGAGGGAGAGAGTTTGTAAAACCCATCTCTTATCCTCCCTGTTAACCTTCTCTCCCACCTCCCTCCCCCCTCTCTCCCCCCTCTCTCCCCCCCTCTCTCCCCCCCTCCCTCCTATACTCACACGTCTCCATTCATCCTTCGCTCCTCTGGCAGGGCGGAGTCTCTTGGGGAGGCCGTGGGAGTGAGCAGACACGAAGACACACCCACCTCCATCTTACAACCTGGGGAGAGGGAGGAGTCCAGTGACAAGCACACAGACCCACACTCACCAGACCACACACACACGACACAACACACAACACAAAACACAACAGACACACAGACACTGCGACAGACACTAGCGCAGATACGGCACTACAACAGACACACACAACAGCGCCAACACCTCCACACAGCACACAGCCCATCCACTCACCTCCCACCACACACACACATCAACACGCAACACACCGTCACACCTACACACACAGCCACACAGATACACTCACAACACGCGCTAACTCACTCACACACACACAACACACTAACACACATACACACTCAACACGCGCCGCCACCGCACCCCACCCACCACTCATCAGGCGGTGGGCTCGGTGGGCCGGTTGGTGGCCGCTGCGCCCCCCCATCCGTCCTCCACCAAACCACATACCACACACCACATGGCACACTCAACACACACAGGCAGAGCCACATCCCACCACATGCCCATGAGCCACAGCCAGACACACCCACGCACCGATACCACGGAAGCAGAGAACTTCCTGGGCCGGCTCGCGCGAGGCAGTCGCAGAGGAGGAGCCCTGCCTCTGCCTTCCCTCTGCACCTCCCCGCGTGCTCACGCCAGTGTGTGATTCGAGCGCAGGGGGCGAGGAGGAGGGCGGGGGAGGGGGAGGGTGGGCACGAAGGAGGATAGAAGGAGCGGGGGGAGGAGGTGGGGGGGGTTGGGTTGGGGGGGGGGGGGGATGAGGAAGGAAATGAGGGGAGATGGATGGAGAGGAGGGGGAGGTGTGGGAGAGCCGGAACCGGTGAGAAGCGCAGGGCGCGGGGCACGGCAGGGGGGAGGGGTGGGAGGACGGGAGGAGAAAGGGAGGGGGCGGAGGACAGGGGAGGTGGGAGAGAGGGACAGGGGGGGAGAGAGCGCGGGAGGGTGGCAGAGACGGGAGGACGGAAAGGAGCGGGGGTTGGGGGCAGGAGGGGGAGGGTGGGAGAGGGAGGAGAAGGAGGGGGGGAGGAGGGGGGTAGAGGGAAGAGAAGGAGGGAGGGAGGAGGAGATGGAAGAGAACAAAGAAAGTAAGAAAGTGAATTTAGATGTGAATTGAACTCACAGTTTCAACAGTTACAGGTTGGATATCTCTGAGGGAGATATGGGGCATTAATACATGATTATATCATACTGTGTCATTACATACGATTTCATCTTTTACAGAGCTTGTGTGTCTAGTGTGTGAAAATATGTAAATGATCATGTGACGTTAGGATTCCTCTACCTGTCCATCTGATTGGATCTGGTCTGGAGTGACAGCGCTCTCCTCCACTCGTACGCCCTCACATCCTGGGGCCACGCCCCTCTGGGCCGAGGGACACACAGCCCGGGAGGGAGATCCCGCCTCCGAGTCCCCTGAAGGACGAGGAGGGGAGAGGAGAAGGGGAAGGAGGAGAGGAGGAGGGGAGGAGAAGGGGAAGGAGGAGAGGAGAAGGGGAGGGGGAAGGCGAAGGAGAAGGGGAGGAGGAGGAGAAGAGAGAGGGGAGAGGAGATGGGGAGGAGAAGAGGAGGAGAAGAGAGAGGGGAGAGGAGAAGGGGAGGGGAAGAGGAGGAGAAGAGAGAGGGGAGAGGAGGAGAAGGTGGAGAGCAGGAGCAGAGGAGAGGAGAACGAGGAAGAGTTGTGGTGAGAAAATGAGAATCAAGAGTCTCCTTGACATACTTACAAAACACACACTTGTACACACACACACGTTTGTATTGTAGGCATACACACACTTGTACACACACTTGTACACACACTTGTACACGCTTGTACACACACACACTTGTACACACACACCTTTGCTGCAGGGCTGCATGGTTGCTTCTGGTTTCACAGCGAGGTCAGGAACTGGAGTCAGCACCTCTTTCCCTACTGTGATGTCATCGGGGTGACCAGGTTCCATCTCCATGGCGACGGGAGGGACCTCCTCATCCCCCGACCTCTGGGGGTCGCTGAGCGTCCCCCCCTTCGCATCCTGCTTGGACTCCTCCTCCCTCACCTCCTGCTCCCTCACCTCCTCCTCATCCCTCACCTCCTCCTCCTCCCTGCCCACCTCCTCCTGTAGATGGAGCAGATGAGGAGATGGGGGACAGTGAGAGAGGAGACATACAGAGAGAGAGAGGAAAAGAGAGAGAGGAAGAGAGAGGAAGAGAGAGAGAGGGAGAGAGGGAGAGAGGAAGAGAGAGATACTTGTTTTCACTACCCCACACACACACACACACGCGCTTGAATGTTGAATTATAAAAGTGAGTTAGTAAAATTTATTATAATTCCCTCCACCCAAAGTATGCAGCGCAAAACATAACGACCACATTAGATCACACAATAAGATACAATTGAAATAAACAAACGGTCTCTAATCAGCTCACAGAATAACAGCCAACGTGTGTGTGTGGGGGGGGGACCCCGTTTTTCACATTTTTGACATGAATTAAGTAGACCTGAAAATATGTTTCAAAACGCTTCTTAAAACCGGCGCGCCTATACGGTAAGGCCAACGGCAAGGCCTTACCGTAGACCCACGAGCGGTAGAGCAGAAGAATCTGTCTCCTCCGGTCTCTCATTACGGTTCATTATATGTTAATAATAATAATAATAATATATTATATCATAATATGAACCGTGTATATATACACATAACACTGTCATTTTGTCATACATAGGCTAGTCTATAAAACATTGTCTGTGTTGCTTAAGAGTTATAAAAGTCCGAAACCTGATTCTTTGCGTGTTAACATACTTAGCCAATAAATCCGATTTGAATCTTAATCTTTGCCCAACATAAAGAGAGCGCGAGAGTCGGAGAGAAAAAGGAGAGGCGCGTGAATGCGGCTTTTAAATCACCTTCGGATGTGCGAGACGGACCGAGAATCCTCGCAGTCACAATTGTTTCATTTAAACGACCGGCTGTTTCGCAGCGCCCTCACCTCCGGTGACCGGAGTATCGCACCAGTCTAACGAGAACTGCGCTTCAACTGAGCTCAGGCACGAGCCCACGGCTCGCCCCCGTTTTCCGTTCTTCAGCGCGTACATAAGTTACACAGACGCCGCCTCTTGAGAGACGTGAGTGATAGCAACTTTAAACACATGAAAGGCGACGTCATAATAAGAAGAAGAATAATTCCCCCCGCGTGTCTACTTCCACTGAAAGATGTTGATCTGAAAACAAACGCTCTATTCCCTTCGCGCGCTCCTCTGTGCGTGCTTCGGCGGTGCTCGTGGCTCGAAGCCCTGATGCCCGCACCTTTGTGTGGGAAGCCGTGCAACACAGACGGTTGTCGAGGACTAACGGTGGGAAGGGGGAGGGGGGGGGAATGAAAACCCAATCATCCTCGTTACTGAAGACGTTATTAAAAACACACGATCAGCGACGAGCGTCCTTTGATCATCTTAATCTATCGCAGTTGATCTGAAACGAGACGCTTTGTGTTCGATATCGATCAATAAGATCAACACGAGAGTAGCACGGGGATGAAGAGAGGGCGCGCGGGTATAGGTCCCGGTGTCTGCGCGTTTCAATACATGATCATTAATTCATAAGCGGCCAGGGTGTAGCGCCGCTGTATAACGGGACGTGTTGGAAATATTAAGTTACCTTTTTCACGACGTGTTTCTCCTGCAGTGCGTTCTTCAGAAGTCTGGCGGCGGGTGCCTTGGCCACGGTCTGCTTTCCCGTCCCTCTCGACGGGAGAGTTATGTTCCCACAGCGAGTCCTGTGGAGCCGGCCCCTCGACACCTCCTTCTCCAGAACCACTTTGACTTTGCTGCGGGTCAGCTTCTCTTCCGAGAGGCGCTCCTGTCCGCTTAGGTATCCTAGAATCTCCTTCAGACCGAGGGGCTTGTGTCCCCTGCTCGCTGTTGTGCCCCGGTTCCTCTCAGCCAGGCTACGGACTGAGGCCACGAGTCTGTCGCCCAGATCCGTGTTGTCCTGGCCCCCCTTGGCCCCCCCGCCCGCCTGGAGTTTTGTCTTGTGCTCAGCTGGTTGTTGCTGGCGGATGAGAATGCTGTTGGAACCGGCACTCTCTAGGCAACTTTGCTTTTCTTCGTTGGCTCCGCTGCTGCTGGTAGTCGGTTTAGCCCCGGAGGAGCTCGGCTCTACCCCTACCCGGCCCGCCTTGGCTTTGCTCGAGGCGTCGTGAACGACGGGAGTGTTTATAACGTGTCCGTGCGACGGGATGCCGCCGCCTAGCTGTCCTAATCTCTTGTCTCTCGTCGCACTTGCTTTTCCCCCACAGCCGCTCCCGGCAACGCAGCCCGTTGCGCCACAACCGAGACAGCCGTTTCCGCTAGTCGAAGGGGGTGTCTTTTGTTCGTCCT
>BROE01000002.1:1128232-1146447 GCA_036571765.1 Plecoglossus altivelis
GTGTTGCGTTCTAAGGTGGTTTTGCATTGAGAGTGTTTGGTGTCTAGCGTTAAGGTTTTTGTTGTCGCTTATGATAGGTTAATCGGATGTAGTGTCCCGCAGGATTAAGGAAAAAGGAACGAAGGGAGTGCGTTGCTTTAAGCGTGCGTTGTTTAGGTGCGTGGTGTGTTAGAGTTGTTGCGTCGTGTTAAGGATGCGTATGATGGTCAATAGGTGTGTTGCGTCGTCTGACAGAGGTGCGTGTGTGGTTAGGTGTAATGACTGGGCCTTGGTGTGCGCGTTAAGGTCGCGTGCTGTGTGTAAGGGTGGGATCCCATTGTGCTCACCTTCCCCGATACGATCTTCTCGTAGATCTGGATGGGCTGGTCAGCAAAGAACGGAGGATAGCCAGCAGCCATCTCATATATAAGTACTCCCAGAGCCCACCAATCAACTGCCTTGTTGTACCCCTGGATGTGAGGAGGGGGGCGGAGAGGGGGGGAGCAGAGGGTGAGGGGGGGAGGGAGAGGGGGGGAAGATATGAGGGGGAGCGAGATGGGGGAGCAAGAGCGGGGAGGAGACGTTCGTGAGGGGGGGGTGGAGAGGGGGATGGGGTCTGGCGAAGCGATCCATGACGTAGGTCGTGAATGCATTGATCAAAGCGAGCAGAGTGGGAGGAGAGAAGGGAGTGGGGGCGAGGAGGCAAGTGAGAGAGGGTGGCAAAAGAGGGTGTAGAGGACGGAGCAAGAGGTGGGGATGCCAAGAGAGGAGAAGAGGGGGGGAGGGGCGGAGGGAAGGGGAGGAGACGGAGTGATTACGTGAGGCCGTGGGGGAGAGGAGGGACGAAAAAGAAAAACTTCTTGTCTAGGAGGAATCGCACCATCACGGAAAAGCTGAGGAAAAATTACTTGCGGAGTCCTCCATCTTGGCTCTTAAGAGGCGGCTGCAGAGAAACCACACTGACTCCAGAGCCACTGGGACAGTCCGCCATCTTGGCTCACCTTGCTGAGGATGATCTCTGGAGCCAGGTACTCTGGAGTTCCACACAGCGTCCAGGTCCGCCCTTTCACACGCTTGGCAAAACCAAAGTCGGTTACCTAGGAGACAAAAAGGAGATTGAAACAAAGAGAGACAAACAGAAAGAGATTTACAGAAAAAAAATATATAAAGATAAGACACGGAAGATGAAGAGATGAGAGAACGGGAGAAAAGTAGAGAGAGAAGGAAAAAATAAAAATAAAATTGTCAGGACAATTTTGTCCTGACAAACTGCTATACCACAATTCCCCAATAGGTGGCAGCAGAGAGCGCGCTATAGATAATCCCTGGAGGATCCAAAGGATGCGACCAATACACCCAGTGAAGAAGAATGCACACCGCATGATGTAACGACAAATAGAGAACCTTGTCAACGGTCGCTTGTCAATAAAGTATAAATGGCATCCATTCAAAATGAACTCGCAAGGTGATGGGTCTTTTCAAACTGTCGTTATAAGTGTTTTAGCCAGAAAGAGAGTAACTAACGGTAAAATGACGACTGCCATGTTTTATGATGTAAACATTACGTAGTCTTTCGTCATGCTAATGTAACTAGATGAACTATTTTGTCAAGCTATGGGACTCTTATTACTAAACTATGTGTTTGTGAGATACTCATCTATTGTGCTAAGCAATTACACTATTATGCTAAACTACTTCTATGTACAATGTTGTCATGCTAAGATATATAGCTGTTAATCTAATGTACCTGTGTTTAGTTTATTGACATTCTAAATTATGTATCCGTCATGCTAATCCACCTATGAGTGGTCTGTTGTCATGCTGAACTATGTAGCTGTTATGCTAATCTACCTATGTGTAGTCTATTGTCATGCTAAGATATGTAGCTGCTATGCTAATATATCTAGGTGTAGTCTATTGTCATGCTAAGCTATGTAGCTGTTGTGCTAATCTCTCTGTGCGTGGTCTAGCGTCTTGCTAATACGAATGATGCTAAGGCAACGTAGCGTGTAGCCCACCTGGATGTATCCTTGCTGGTCTATAAGCAGGTTCTCTGGTTTCAGGTCTCTGTAGATTAGATCCAGGGCATGCAGGTACTCGAAGGTCAGAACGATTTGAGCCGCGTAGAAACGAGCGTGAGGTTCACTGCACGCGCACACACACACACATATACACACACATACACACACACACATACGCACACACGCACACGCACCGATACATACACACACATACACACCGATACATACACACACATACACACAGTCATACATACACACGCACGCACACATACACACAGTCATACATACATACACACACACATACACACACACGCACGTACACATACACACAGTCATACATACACACACACACACATACACACAGTCATACATACATACACACGCACACATACACACAGTCATACATACACACGCACGCACACATACACACAGTCATACATACACACGCACACATACACACAGTCACACATACACACGCACGCACACATACACACGCACACACACACACAAGCACATGAAAGGCAGTGAGGAACAGTGATTGTGTGTGCGTATTTATGACAGAATTGATTTGAAAAAAGACAGTCATAAAAATGTATTGTGTTGTGGTGCTGGCTCAACACACAACATGCACCACGTGTGCACACACACACACACATACACGTACACACACACACACACGTACCTAAACCTGCCGATTCGTCGTAGATGAGAGAACATCTCTCCTCCGGGCACGTACTCCATCACCATGTACAAGTTAGTGTTATCCTGAGGGTTAGACGACCAGTTACACACACAACAGTCCCCACAATACATCACAACAATCCCACACAACACATCACAAATCCACGCTAACACACATCCACCACACACAAAATCCACGCTACACACACACACAGAATCACTACATCACACACAGCAAAGTCCACCTACAGCACACCACATAAACAAGTCCACCTACACACACACACAAAGTCCACCTACACACACACACACAAAGTCCACCTACACACACACACACACAAAGTCCACCTATACACACACACACAAAGTCCACCTACACACACACACACACACAAAGTCCACCTACACACACACACACAAAGTCCACACACACGCAAAAGTCCACACAGACACACAAGCTGGTACCTTGAAGGAGTACTCTACTCGCACCAGGAAGGGGAAACTAACAGCCTGTAGAATCCTTTTTTCATTCAGAGTGTGTTCAATTTGCTTCAACTTCACCACCTAGAGACAGAGACAGCAGGAGAGGCGGGGCCAAGGGAAACAGACAGCAAGAGAGGCGGGGCCAAGGGAAACAGACAGCAAGAGAGGCGGGGCCAAGGGAAACAGACAGCAAGGGAGGCGGGGCCAAGGGAAACAGACAGCAAGGGAGGCGGGGCCAAGGGAAACAGACAGCAAGGGAGGCGGGGCCAAGGGAAACAGTCAGCAAGAGAGGCGGGGCCAAGGGAAACAGACAGCAAGAGAGGCGGGGCCAAGGGATACAGACAGCAAGGGAGGCGGGGCCAAGGGAAACAGACAGCAAGAGAGGCGGGGCCAAGGGAAACAGTCAGCAAGGGAGGCGGTGCCAAGGGAAACAGACAACAAGAGAGGCGGGGCCAAGGGAAACAGTCAGCAAGAGAGGCGGGGCCAAGGGAAACAGACAGCAAGGGAGGCGGGGCCAGGGGAAACAGACAGCAAGGGAGGCGGGGCCAGGGGAAACAGACAGCAAGGGAGGCGGGGCCAAGGGAAACAGTCAGCAAGAGAGGCGGGGCCAAGGGAAACAGTCAGCAAGAGAGGCGGGGCCAAGGGAAACAGACAGCAAGAGAGGCGGGGCCAAGGGAAACAGACAACAAGAGAGGCGGATAATTCAGGGAAAATAAGAGAGGAAGAGGGAGGTGAAGAAGTGACAAACCATAATCCCAACCTCTTATCTCGTTTGTCTTGATTTGACCAATGATAATACAAATATATTGATAATCAATTAAATATATAAATATATGGATATTTATTCAGTCAAACTTGATTCTGATAGCATGTTGGATGTACTTCTAAATCATGTTGTCAGAGCGTTTACAGTCAACAAAAGGTCACAGGAATAGGCTGAATGAGATGACCCTTGCCTTCTGCTTGTTAAGGATCTTCATGGCGAAGTGTTGTCCAGTGTCGCGATGCTTCACAAGCATCACGCGACCAAACGAACCGGTTCCCAGAGTTTTCAACCTTTCAAACTGCTCCAGACACGCCGTGTTCTGTTAGGACAGAGATAGCACAGCACGCACATACCAAGATTATACAATATACACACACTCCATATACACACACACACACACACACACGACATCACAGTCTCTCAATAACACACACACAGTTCTCATACACACACACACACACAGCACACAGCACACAACACACAACACACGCACACAACAGTCTCTCTCATGACACAACTACACACAGTCTCTCTCATACACAACACACACACACATCAGTCTCTCTCATACACACACACACACAGCACACAGTCTCCTCTCACACACACCAACACACAGAACACCAAGGTCCCCTCATAACACACACACACAAGTCTCCCATACACACACACACACGTCCTCTCAATACACACTCACACAGTCTCTCTCATACACACAACACAACAACGGACACACACACACAGTTCTCTCAGTACATCACGTCACACAGGTCTCTCTCATACACGCACACACACACAGTCTCTCTCATACACACACAACACACGTTCTCTCATACACACACACACACACACACACCAGTCTCTCTCATACACACACACACGTCCTCTCAATCACACGCGCACAAACACACACACTCTTCTCATACACACACAACACACAAGCCTATCATACACGCACACACACACACACATCCCCTCTCTCATCACACGCACACGCAACAGTCTCCTCACTTGACACACACACAGCACACAGTCCTCTCTCATACACACCACACACACACAGTCTCTCTCATGCACACACACAGTCTCCTCATCAACACAGCCAACATCACAGTCCCTACACACACACAAGCACATCTCTTACACACACACACAACTACAGTCTCTCTTCATACACCACACACACACAGCACACGTGCACATGATCACATAGCAGCTAAACCTGGCAACGCGAATGCTGTTCCACACACAAGGTCTTAGGGTCGACCGTGTACAGTTGAACCAGTATATCTTCATTCAGACACGATCGGTATCAACTCAGTCTCATCTTACATCTCTTCAACACTGCTGCTGCTGCCTCAATGGATTCCACCTACCACTCCCCAATCACAACCACACACACACACATATAAGGGCTTAACACACACACACGTACATCACAACACACTATAGGCAACACACACACATACAGCAAACACACACACACACCTACATCACACACACACAGCAACACACAACACACATTCACACACTACAGGCTAACAACACACACACACACCAACTAACCACTAACACACCACACACACCACACATTACACAACACACACACCCACACACACCACAATACACAACAGTGCTAATCACACACAACACACACACACAACCAGCTAACACAGCACAACACATACAGCTAACACACACACACACACACAGACATGCACACACAGCACAACACACACATGGCAAATGCAACACGACACACACACACACAGCAATATGCACACACACACACATCTCTTTCTGTCTTTTTCTCTTTCTCACTGTCTCACACACACATCAACACATACAGCTAACACACACATCACACACACATACACTGACACACGCACACACGCATTCATCTGTGTCCTTTGGTCCTTGGCTGTACCAGGCCTTGGCCTAACACACACACACACACCATACAGGCTAAACACAGGCACACCATACCACACACACACACACATACAGGCCTATCACACACCACACAATCACACACATAACAGGCCAAATCAGCACACACACACACATACAGGTCACACAAGTGACAAACCATAATCCCAACCTCTCATCTCGTTTGTCTTGATTTGACCAATGATAATATAAATATATTGATAATCAATTAAATATATAAATATATTGATATTTATTCAGTCAAACTTGATTCTGATTGCATGTTGGATGTACTTCTAAATCATGTTGTCAGAGCGTTTACAGTCAACAAAAGGTCACAGGAATAGGCTGAATGAGATGACCCTTGCCTTCTGCTTGTTAAGGATCTTCATGGCGAAGTGTTGTCCAGTGTCGCGATGCTTCACAAGCATCACGCGACCAAACGAACCGGTTCCCAGAGTTTTCAACCTTTCAAACTGCTCCAGACACGCCGTGTTCTGTTAGGACAGAGATACACACACGCACATACCACAGGATTTAGTACATATACACAGTCTCTCTCATACACACACACACACACACACACACACACAACAAAAAATACTGAGTAACACACACATGCACATACACAAAAACACACACACACACACACCATCACACACCACCACACAGTCTCTCTCCATAACCACACGCACACAGTCTCTCTCATACACACACACACACACACACACACACAGTCTCATACACACACACCAACAGTCCTCTCATACACAACACACACACACACACACACAGTCTCTTCATACCCACAGCACCACACACACAGTCTCTCTCATACACACACACACACACACACACACAGTCTCTCTCATACACTCATACACACACACACAAACTCATAGAAAGACACACACACAAACATTGACACACACAAATTCAAATACACACACACACCCAGCCTCTCTCATACACACACACACAGCTCTCTCAACACACTCATACACACACACACACAGTCCTCTCATAACACTCATACACACTACACACACAGTCTCTCTCATACACACACACATCGCACACACACACAGTCCTCTCCCTCATACACACACAAGAGATATCTCTTGATTCACCACCACACACGTGTCCATGATCACATACGCAGATGTAAACGTGGGCACACGCGATAGTGTTTCCACACACAAGGTCTTGGGGTCGACCGTGTACAGTTGAACCAGTATATCTTCATTCAGACACGATCGGTATCAACTCAGTCTCATCTTACATCTCTTCAACACTGCTGCTGCTGCTAACTCAATGGATTCCACCTGCCACTCCCCAATCACACCACACAACACACCACATACAGGCTACACACACACACACACACACACACACACACATAACAGCACACACACACACACACACATACAGGCTAACACACACACACACACAACATACAGGCAAATGCACACACACACACACATACAGGCTAACACACACACACACACAGACAGGCAAATGCACACCTACAGGCTAACATACACCAATACAGGCAAATGCACACATACAGGCAAACAGACACACACATCACATACAAGCGAACACACAGACAGGCAAAACAACACACATACAGGCTTAACATCATTGAACACACACGGACGGCAAATCACACCATAATTAGGCTAACACACCAAACACACAACAGGCAAATTGCACACCTACAAGGCTAACATACACCAATACAGGCAAATGCACACATACAGTCAAACAGACACACACATACAAGCGAACACACAGACAGGCAAACACACAAACAGACACATACAGGCGAACACACAATACACAGGTGAGACACAGACACACACATACAGGGACACACACACACACACATATACATACAGGTGAACACACACACACACAGCTGGACATGGTAACACACAGACACACGCAGAACACACACATACAGGCAGAACACACACACACAGGCAAACACACCATACAGGCGAACACACACATACAGCGACACATACACACACAGGCCGAACACACACACACACATACATACTAGGTGAACCACACACACAGGGCGAACGACGACACACACATATACATACAGGTGAACACACACAAGCGCACACTAACCTGTGCAGGGTTCTCCCACTTCTTCAGGAAGTCCTCTTTGGCTTCAGCAAGGAACTCCTTGACTGTGAAACACAAACATGCTGTTATCACCTTGACCTGTGAGTGTGTTTGTCCCTGTCTGTGCAGGTGAGTGTGTGTGCGACCCTGTCTGTGCAGGTGAGTATGTGTGACCCTGTCTGTGCAGGTGAATGTGTGTGGACCCTGTCTGTGCGGTGAGTGTGTGTGTACTTCTGTGCAGGTGCCTGTGTGTGTATCCCTGTCTGTGCAGGTGAGTGTGTGTGCGACCCTGTCTGTGAAGGTGAGTGTGTGCGACCCTGTCTGTGAAGGTGAGTGTGTGTGCCACCCTGTCTGTGTAAGGGTGTGTGTGTGGGTACCTGTCTGTGAAGGTGAGTGTGTGGGTACCTGTCTGTGAAGGTGAGTGTGTGGGTACCTGTCTGTGCAGGTGGGTGTGTGTTCCTGCCTGTGCAGGTGAGTGTGTGTGCAACCCTGTCTGTGCAGGTGAGTGTGTGTGACCCTGTCTGTGCAGGTGAGTGTGTGTGACACTTCCTGTTGCAGAGTGAGTGGTGTGTTTCTGCTGTGCATGAGTGAGTGTGTTTGTCCCTGTCTGTGCAGGTGAATGTGTGGGTACCTGTCTGTGGCCATGGTTGATGGTGTGTGTACCTGTCTGTGCAGGTGAGTGTGTGTGACCCTGTCTGTGCAGGTGGAGTGTGTGTGAACCTGTCTGTGCATGTGTGCATTGTGTGTGGGTAACCCTGTCTGTGCAGGTGAGTGTGTGTGACCCTGTCTGTGCAGGTGAGTGTGTGTGACCCTGTCTGTGCAGGTGAGTGTGTGTGTACCTGTCTGTCCTGTGCAGGTGAATGCATGATTAGGGTTAATGATCGAGTGAGGTGATGTGTGTGACCCTGTCTGTGAGCTTATGAGTATAATATAGAATTATACAGGTGAGTGTGTGTGACCCTGTCTGTGCAGGTGAGTGTGTGTGACCCTGTCTGTGCAGGTGAATGTGTGGGTACCTGTCTGTGCAGGTGAGTGTGTGTGACCCTGTCTGTGCAGGTGAGTGTGTGTGACCCTGTCTGTGTAGGTGAGTGCTTAAAGTACATCTGTAACAAGGTATCCAATGAGCTCAGTGTTAGTCTGAACAAGCACTCTGATAGCTCTCTCTGTCTCCTCTCTCTCTCTCTCTCTGTCTCCTCTCTCTCTGTCTCCACTCTCTCTGTCTCCACTCTCTCTCTCTCTCTCTCTCTCTCTCTCTCTCCTCTCTCTGTCTGTCTCCTCTCTCTCTGTCTCCTCTCTCTCTGTCTCCTCTCTCCCTCTGTCCCACAGTTATGTCCGTCTCTCCAATATCTCAACCCCTCTGGTTGAGATATTTACCAATATCTCAATCTCCTCTCTCTCTTGCCATCTTCCTCCCTCCCTCACACTTTCTCTCTCTCTCTCCCTCTCTCCATTTCCAAAGGTTGTGTGACTAAGTGACACCTGGACGAGAGAGGACAATGTCTCATTAGAGACCTGTTGCTACATCTCATTGATGTACAAACACACACACACACACACACACACACACACACACACACACACACACACACACACGTAGCTTGGGTGCTGTGACAGTATCTGTTAGAGATGCGGCAGTTCTTTCACCTGTCCTATAAACCCTTCCTGTTTGCTTCCAGCTACTTTAACTCTTCTAAACTCAGGCCAGACTCCAGGCCTGGTCCAAAACCAGAGTCCACAAAAACAGAGCCGCATTAGTTCGCTTTTCACAGCGAACTGTTCACACATTCGGCTGAATAACAAACGAGCTTCCAATGCCGAAATTGACGAGAAATCACTCACACACCGCTGTATTTACCACGCATCTGTTTAGTTTCGATGGACGTTGTATTTGTCGTGTAACCGATTTTATCTACAACATATTCTAAAGGACTGATCCGGGGTGACCGGTGCCTACTGAGTCTGAGGCTTACCGGTAGTGTGGCGTTAAAGATCTAAAAACATACAGCCGTCGGATGCGAGCGTGCGGCCACCAGTCAAACCGCGCATTCCCTCCGGTAGCTATACATACCGCTCTCCATCTCGCCGCCCTTCCGCGCCGTGGGCGCGTTGCCCATGATGGCAGGCCGTCGACGACTGATCCGTGGCTGTCTTCTCGCCCTGCAGTCTCCACGACCCGGTCCGAGCGGCACTCGCTTCGGCCCGTTCTCCTAAACTGCTGGGTTGTTCTAAGCTGGTTGACAGCTGTTACAATCTATAATAGCCGCGCGCTCACCTACTCAACGGGAAAAGGGGGTCGTTTAATTGACAAGAAACGTTATAATCCAAGCTGAAGGTAAATAAGGGATATGTCTGTTGTAGCCTCGTTCGCTGATACGTCACTGGATCGCCAGGCCGAATCCAGAGCATGTAGCTAGCCCGACGCGGATCCCCTGTCCGCCTGTGCCCCCTCGCAGCCCCCGCCGAGGCCCCCCGGCTCCCCGCCTCTCCCCAGCGCAAACACGGCGTTCAGTGCAGCTGGAACAGACCGTCCGCCAAACCTAATGCAACTTTCTGTTTGCCCTGACCCGGTTCCGAAATGGTCGTTGCACTGGGCCCAAGGATGACGAGAAATCACCCAAATCTACCCTATTGCTTAGTAGGTGTAGGAGATGAGCTGACGAACTAGTCTAGTAAACGTCCCGCCCCTCTGCGGCATCGATTCGCTGATACTTGATTGACAATCAGATGAGAAAACAGCACGGATTGGACGAGTGTTTGCTTGTCAACTTTCTGTGGGGCGTGATTGGTTTATTTGCCAACTGTCAAGAAACACAATCCCGCCCTCCAATGGAGCAGTCAGTGACGTTACAGATTATTTTCCTCTTGAAGACGCACACTCCCATTTTCTCTCTCTCTCACTCCTGATTTCTAATTGGTCCAGGTTCTACATTCGTAGGCGGGCCCGTTCGTTTGGAGCACTTCTATTGGCAGTCAGCATCAGAAATGGCCTCGCGTACCCTCCTCCCTCACGTCTGTTTCGTGATTGGTCAAGTGACGGCAAACAGGGGCTATTTTTAGGAACGTTGGTCAGAATTGAGTGCACGAGGCAACTATTGTGGAAGAAATCAAGTTACTAGACGTTGTGCACGGGCCACCTCTATTCTTCCTTGCTAGTTACAGTAAAGCAATGCCACACTGTAATGACCTGCACTGCTGCCAGCTCATGCTAACACTCATGACTCCAGGCAACATAGATTAGCCCCACCCTTCACGCTATCTCCTCGCCCCAGCTTTAGTACAAGACGCGCGGTTATGAACTGATAAGTTTAACGTACAATTGAACGTCGCATCGAATGTCTGGCCAAGGGTTTCAGGTTTGGCTTAGCGCCTGGGATCCAGTCCGGTCTGACTCCAACGCTGTTCAGGGTGTGTATCCACGGATGGCGAAGGGCGGTATTTTTAGTTCATTCATGAAATGGTAGATGAAAAGGTGTACAGACTAACCCCCCCCCCCCCCCCCGCCTTTGCTCTCCTACCGCAGTTGCTAAGCAACAAGAGGAAAACCCGCGGAGTGAACGAGCCGAGGATGCGATTTATGAATGGAACAGACACGGAGTGCTAGTGTGTGATGAGGGGGGAGGAGGGGGGAGGGAAGGAAGGAGACGAGACGACGCTTACAAAAACAACAAAAGTTTATTCTCGCACAACTGTAGCAAACAACGCATCGTCGAAAAACTGTAAACACACAAACAGATCATGACGGGCCGTCGTTTGGTAAATAGGGAACTAAGCGCTATGTACAGCAACATACCAAACTGATCGTGTGTGTGTGTGAGGGATGTGTGTGAGGGGTGTGTGTGTGTGTGAGGGGTGTGTGTGAGGGGTGTGTGTGAGGGGTGTGGGTGTGTGTGAGGGGTGTGTGTGAGGGGTGTAGGTGTGTGTGAGGGGTGTGTGTGTGAGGGTGTGTTGAGGGGGTGTGTGTGTATTTAGGGGAGTGTGTGTGTGTGACAGTGTGTGTGAGGGGTCTGTGTGTGAGGTGTGGGTGTGTGTGAGGGGTGTGTGGTGTGTGAGGCGTCGTGTGTGAGGGGTGTGGCGGTTGTGTGCTGAGGGGTGGTACACTGTGTGTGAGGGTTTGGGTGTGTGTGAGGGTGTGTGTGTGTGTGAGGGTTGTTGTGTGTGAGGGGGGTTGTGTGTGAGGGTGTGTGTGTGTGTGAGGGTGTGTGTGAAGGGGTGTGTGTGTGTCGGTGTGAGGGTGTGTGTGTGTGTGAGGGGTGTGTGACTGTGAGGGGTGTGGGTGTGTGTGAGGGGTGTGTGTGAGGGGGTGTGTGAGTGTGAGGGTTTGGGTGAGGGTGTGTGTGTGAGGGGAAGCTGGAGAGAGGGTGTGTGTGTACACACACACACAATGTGTGTGTGTGTGGGGGTGTGTGAGGGTGTGTGTGAGGGGGTGGGTGCTGTGAGGGTGTGGGTGTGTGTGGGGGTGTGTGTGAGGGGTGGTGTGTGGGAGGGGTGTGGGGTGTGTGTGTATGAATGTGCATATGTATATGTGTCTGTTTGTGTGCATGTGTGTGTGGTGTGTGTGAGGGGCTGTGTGTGTGTGTGTGAGGGTGTGTGTGGCGTGTGTGGGGGGGGTGGGGAGGGTGTGGGTGTTGTGGTGTGTGTGTGTGTGGGGGGGGGGTGTGGTGTAGGGGGGGCAACAATGACAACACTCCCAAAGCAGCAGCGGAAGATAGAAAAGCTGTGATCCAATCCCGTCCGAGCACCGATGATGTCACACCCAGCAGGAAAACAGATCCCTGACTTCCTGTGTCCCTGGATTGGCCAACGACGCCCCCGCCACACGCAAGTGCATCTCCAATCCAATAGCTATTAGACCGCTGCTAGGATGAGTCCCGCAAGACGTGAGCGGTGATGAACGACAAGCAGGAGTGTGTGAGGGGTGTGTGTGTGTGAGGGGTGTGTGTGTGTGAGGGGTGTGTGTGAGGGGTGTGTGAGGGGGTGAGGGGTGTGTGAGGGGTGAGGGTTGTTGTGTGGTGACTGAGAGTTGGGTGTGTGTGCGTGAGGGTGTGTGTGTGTGTTGCGGTGTTGTGCGTGCGTGTGTGTGTGGAGGGTGTGGTGTGTTGGTGTGGTATGAGGTGGTGTGTGTTGGTGTGTGAGGGGTGCGTGTGTTGCGTGTGTGTGTGTGAGGGGTGTGTGTGTTGCGTGTGTGTGTGAGGGGTGTGTGTGGTGCGTGGTTGTGTGAGTGTGTGTGATGGGTGTGTGTGTTGCGTGGGTGAGGTGTGTGTGGTGCGTGTGTAGTGAGGGTGTGTGTGGCGTGTGTGTTGAGCGGGTGTGTGTGTTGCGTTGTGTTGCGTTGTGAGTGAGGGTGTGTGTGTTTGGCGTGGTGTGTGGGGGGTGTGTGTGGTGCGTGTGTGGTGAAGCGGTGTGTGTCGGTGCGTGTGTTGCGTGTGTGTGTGTGAGGGGTGGTGTGTGTGTGAATGTGAGTAAATGTGTAAGGGAATGTATGTGTATGTGTGTATAAATGTATAAATATGTGTGTTTGTATGTGTATATGTGTGTATGAGGGGTGTGTGTGGTGCGTGTGTTGCGTGTGTGAGGGGTGTGTGTGGTGCGTGTGAGGGGTGTGTGTGGTGCGTGTGTGTGTGAGGGGTGTGTGTGGTGCGTGTGTGGGGTGACAGCACCATACTATACTGCTTTCTCCCCTGGTCCAGACTAAACAGGTTGGAGGTGTTCAGGGATCCAGGAAGGGAGGGCGGAGCCAGCAGAGAAGTCAGGGTAGCAGTAAAGTACTGGCTATGGAGACAGCGCCTCCTAGTGGCCAGACGGACCTGATGGAACAGCTGAGGATGGCAACGCTTGTGTGTGTCTGTTTTTTTGCACTAGACAATTTGTTTCGTGTGTTTGTTACTTCAAAAATAAAAAGACGTTCCTATCAATGCGTTTGTTCACAATAAAGACGCCATCTCTGGTTTGTGACTAGTCGTGTTGGACCCCCACAAACTGCTAGAGCAGCGTGGAGCAGCTCACGTCTGTGTGTGAGCGTTCGACAGAGAGTCTGTATCCTGGTGAGTGTCCTACAGACAGTCCATGGAGTTGTCTGGCATGATGCCCAGGGGCGGAGCTTTGCCAGGCAGACAGGAAGGAGGAAGCATACTGCTGCTGTTGGGGGAGGGGTCTACGTTTTCACAGTCCTCCGTCTTCTCAGCACTGCCTTCCCAGTTGATGTGGAAACGGGTGACACGAGGGTTGGAGGCCAGAATGTTCCTCTGGAGCTGACAGAGAGAGGTAGGAGAGAAAGGTAGGAGAGAGGTAGAAGAGGTAGGAGAGAGGTAGGAAGGAGGGTGGTAGAGAGAGAAGGGTAGGAGAGAGAGGGGTAGGACAGAGAGAGGTAGGAGAGAGGGGTAGAGAGAGGGGTAGGAGAGAGAGAGGTAGGAGAGAGGTAGGAGAGAGAGGGTGGTAGAGAGAGGTAGGAGAGAGAGGAAGAGAGGTAGGAGAGAGAGGGGTAGGAGAGAGGTAGGAGAGAGAGGGGTAGGAGAGAGAGAGAGAGGGTGGTAGAGAGAGGTAGGAGAGAGAGGAAGAGAGAGAGAGGTAGGAGAGAGAGAGAGGTAGGACAGAGGGGTAGAAAAGAGGGTGGGTAGGTAGAGAGAGTTTAAACGGCAAGAGAAGAGTAGAGGGAGAAGGATGTTTGACTGTGTGTAGGTTTAAGAGATATATCATCTGTACGCATGTGTGTGTGTGTGTTATACATGTCTGTTATACGTGTGAGCATTATACTTGTGTGTGTTTTATAGCTGTGTGTGTCTGTGTATTATACCTGTGTGTGTGTGTGTGTGTTATAGCTGTGTGTGTGTGTGTATTATACCTGTGTGTGTGTGTGTGTGTGTTATAGATGTGTGTGTGTATTACCTGTGTGTGTGTGTGTATTATACCTGTGTGTGTGTGTATTATACCTGTGTGTGTGTGTGTATTACCTGTGTGTGTGTGTATTATACCTGTGTGTGCGTGTGTATTACCTGTGTGTGTGTGTATTATACCTGTGTGTGTGTGTGTTATACCTGTGTGTGTGTGTGTGTTATACCTGTGTGTGTGTGTGTTATACCTGTGTGTGTGTATTATACCTGTGTGTGTGTTATACCTGTGTGTGTGTGTGTATTATACCTGTGTGTGTGTGGTTATATGTGTGTGTGTGTTTACCTGTGTGTGTGTGTGTGTGTTATATCCTGTGCTGTGTGTGTGTTCATACCTGTGTGTGGTGTGTGGTATACTGTGTGTGTGTGTTTATACCTGTGTGTGTGTTTAATACCTGTGTGTGTGTGTGTTATACCTGTGTGTGTGTATACCTATGAGTGTATGTATACCTGTGTGTGTGTGTATTATACTGTGTGTGTGTGTGTTAATACCTGTGTGTGGTGTGTGTGTATTTCTGTGTGTGTGTGTGTGTTATACCTGTGTGTGTGTGTTATACCTGTGTGTGTGTGTGTTATACCTGTGTGTAGTTTGGTTTGAGGGGTGGATTCTCTCGTAGTTCAGGGTCTGTGTACTCGTTGTTGACATAGTAACCGATGCGGATGAACTCCTGGCCGCGGTACGTGCAGGTGATGAGGGCCACTGTAACACCTACAGCATCACTCTCTGGTATCAATCCTGTGTTGGGGGCATCAGCCTGGGGGGGCGGGATGGAGAGGATGGGGGAGGAGGAGATGGGAGCGATGGGGGGGGAAAGGGGAAGGAATGGGGGGGGATGGGGGGAGGAGATGGGGGAGGGATAGGGGGGAAGGAGGATGGGGGGAGGGGGAGGAGGAGGAGGGCGGAGAGGAGGATGAGTGGGAGGGGGGAGGATGGGAGGATGGGGGGAGGAGAGGGGGAGGGATGGGGGAAAGGAGGATGGGGGAGGGGAGGAGGAGGATGGGAGGGAATGGGGGGGAGGAGAGGGGGAGGATGGGGCAGAGGAGGATGGTGGGGGAGGAGGAGGCGGAGGATGCGGGGGGGTTGGGGGGGGGAGTGTGTGAAGACGCCAGAGACATCAGAATTGGTTTTATTTGCCATGCAAGAAATACAAGCACAGAATTGACTGTGGCAGGGAAGTGCAAACATAGAACATATATGAAACATAATGCAGGTGGAGATATACACACATGCACTGTGCAAAAGTCTAAGGCAAAATCAGAAATGTTTTTTAAAGTTGTTTTTTTTGTAAGTATAGCAAAAACATTTCACAAAAACGTTCACCATATTACACTTGGATATTCTCACACACAAACAAAGAAGACAGCTTGTCAAACATCTGAAGTGAGCACAGGTCTGTGTGGTTTAGTGTTCACCTGAAGTGAGCACAGGTCTGTGTGGTTTAGTGTTCACCTGAAAGACAAACATATGTCTACCGGCCGGTACGGGTCCGACCAGCACGGAATCCAGGGTTTGGTCGTATTCCTCACTCTCTGCGGAACCGACGTAGATGATTTTCCACTCCAGATCTGAGGCGCACACACACACACACACACACACACACACACACACACACACACACACACACACACACAGACACACACAGACACACACTTATCTGTTTAAACACTGGGGTCTGACCTCGTTGGATGATGATGATGATGGCAACACGAAAGAGGAAAAAAAACGGTTTGGAAAGAGCTCGACATGTTTATAAGGAGAGAGGTTCACTGAACGAGGGGTATTGACGACGTTTTGAAGTTCAATTCATGTGATCGATTACGAAGAGAAGCGATCCCGGAAAACCCCGAGTTAGAGGCTCGCTGGAGGAAGTACGCCAGTGTTGTTGCTAGGACACATAACTTACCCCGCTGCCGCCAAATTCCAAAAGAGTATAATGTAGCGCCGAAAATCAACAACATACAAAATATTTATTGAACGAATTTAAACCGAGAAGCTGGAAATGAAACTTGCTAAAAGATAAGTAACGTGTTTTTTTCCGTTTACATAATGACATTTTGGACAAACTACTTCGCAACCCCTACTTGTTCATGAGCCTATATCCTGATGTTGTTAGCTGGGAGATCTGCTCACCTTCTGGTAAATCCTCCATGCACTCGAATGTGATCTCGAACTGAAACGGATTTCCGAAAGGACTGGGATTGTCCAAAACAGCGACATTAAGAACCTGGACCTTGGCCATTCCTACACTGGCGTTGTTTAAGATGGTAAATATCCAACTAACTGTTCACAAACAGCAGAGTTAACGTGAGTTCACAATTGTTCTTTGTTGCTAGCTTTAAAAAAAAGAAGAGATGACGTTCACTCTTGTAAATTGGGATAGCTTTTTCTTTTCTTTTTTTTTTTTACTCCCGCCAGGACAGTGAACATGAACAACGGAAGTGGATTGTGTGACGTCAACGCGTCATGCTGCTTCGCTTCCGCAACGCTAAACGGCGGCCGCCATCCAACATCATTGGCACTCGATCGCCACCTACTGGGTTGGAGGCCGGGTCAAAAACGGAGTGGTATAAATTGCTTTCATAAACACGGTCCACACACTCAATTTTAAATGTGTTTAAAAGACATTCTGACCGCTTGTATGCTTGATATACCTTCACATTTTCACTAGACTCTCTGAATGCAAGAACTTTTAATATAAAAAAACATGTATGTAGACACGTTTTTCTAATCTCCTAAAATGTACATACTGACACTGTTCTAACAGTGGCCTGTACAAATTTCTTTCAGCAAAGCCGTCAGTTGAAAAGTACCCATCTGCCTGTACAGATTTCCATTCAACATATCTTTCACAATTTTAACAAGTAGAATATTAAAATGCTATCGTATCGTAAGTAAATGACAACATACATTTTTTTCAGAGCAAAAAATGTCACTTTAATGATCATTTCAACCAAAAGCACGAGGGTGCCATGGTAACGCGAGGACGGACAGCGTCGATGTGAGACGCAAGTTTACATTTCAGCTGGCGTTTCATTTGATCGCATGTAAATATTTAACAAATCATTTTTAGAATCCAACTACTGGCATCCGTTGGTAGACAGTGGGCGGCCATTTTGGAAACTTCCCCCACTTGGTCTTCTTATTGTGGGCAGCCATCGATCTTCTGCTCAGTCACAAGCTTCTCCAGCCCTCTGCAGGTCTTTCGGTACTGTTGTTTGGGACACTCTTCTGCTGTAGGCCAATACTCTACCCAGGTCTGCTCACCCAGAATATATTGGTATTGAACACTGCAAACACACACACACACACACGCACGCACACACACACTACAC
>BROE01000002.1:1164709-1194952 GCA_036571765.1 Plecoglossus altivelis
GGAGAGAAGTGGAAGAGAGAGGAAGAGTAGTGAAGAGAAAGGGAAGAGAGGGAAGAGAGAGTGAAAGAGAGAGGGAAGAGAGGAAGAGAGTGAAGAGAGAGGGAAGAGAGTGAAGAGAGAGGGAAGAGAGGGAAGAGAGAGTGAAGAGAGAGGGAAGAGAGGGAAGAGAGTGAAGAGAGAGGGAAGAGAGTGAAGAGAGAGGGAAGAGAGGGAAGAGAGTGAAGAGAGAGGGAAGAAGTGAAGAGCAGAGGGAAGAGAGGGAAGAGAGAGTGAAGAGAGAGTGAAGAGAGAGTGAAGAGAGAGTGAAGAGAGAGTGAAGAGAGAGGGAAGAGAGTGAAGAGAGAGGGAAAGAGAGGGAAGAGAGTGGAAGAGAGAGGGAAGAGAGTGAAGCGAGAGGGAAAGAGAGGAAGAGAGTGAGAGAGTGAAGAGAGGGAAGAGAGTGAAGAGAGAGGGAAGAGAGAGGGAAAGAGAGGGAAAGCGAGAGGGAAGAGAGGGAAGAGAGTGAAGAGAGTGAAGAGAGGGAAGAGAGTGAAGAGAGGGAAGAGAGTGGAAGAGAGAGGGAAGAGAAGAGTGAAGAGAGGGGAAGCAGAGAGGGAAGAGAGGGAAGAGAGGAAGAGAGAGTGAAGAGAGAGGGAAGAGTGGTGAAGCAGAGGGAGAGAGAGGGAAGAGAGGGAGAGAGGCGAAGAGAACGGGAAAGAGAGAGGGAAGAGAGGAAGAGAGAGGGAAGAGAGGGAAGAGAGGGAGAGAGAGTGGAAGAGAGAGGGAAGAAGGGAAGAGAGGGAAGGAGGGAAGAGAAGGGAAGAGAGGGAAGAGAGAGTGAAGAGAGAGGGAAGAGAGGGAAGAGAGGGAAGAGAGGGAAGAGAGAGGGAGAAGAGAGGGAGAGAGAGGGAAGAGAGAGGGAAGAGAGGGAAGAGAGTGAAGAGAGGTGAAGAGAGGGAAGAGAGTGAAGAGAGGGAAGAGAGTGAAGAGAGAGGGAAGAGAGAGTGAAGAGAGAGGGAAGAGAGAGGGAAGAGAGGGAAGAGAGGGAAGAGAGAGTGAAGAGAGAGGGAAGAGTGTGAAGAGAGGGAAGAGAGGGAAGAGAGTGAAGAGAGAGGGAAGAGAGAGTGAAGAGAGAGGGAAGAGAGAGGGAAGAGAGGGAAGAGAGGGAAGAGAGGGAAGAGAGGGAAGAGAGTGAAGAGAGGGAAGAGTGGGCGTGAAGAGAGTGAAGAGAGTGAAGAGAGGGAAGAGAGTGAAGAGAGGGAAGACAGAGGGAAGAGAGTGGAGAGAGGGAAGAGGTTCTACCGGTTCTGATGTTGGTTCCTGAGGCGGTGTTGGTCTCCAACGTCAGGCCTGCATCGTAAAACACTCCCATACTGTTCTCTCCACTTCCTGCCGTACAGCCTGTGTCATACTTCTCCACTACATCCCATATCTACAATGGACACACACACACACACACACACACACTTAATGGACTACAAAAAGCACAAGTGACTGTTATAGGGGAAAGACTGTTGCCAAACAAGGATTGAAAGCATGTTTCTCCAAAGTGAAACGGTCAGGAGATCAGTCAAACGCACCTTTTTCTGGGTGAGTTTGTGTTTGTTGTTGAGGACCGTGACACCTTTGTCCACCGCCACCAGTCCCACTTTGGCTCCAGGATCTCCAGTGATCTTCAGCTGAAAGTTGTCACGGGGCAGGTACGATTGCACTGGCCTGGTTACCTCCACTTTCAACTGGAAGACGGTTTCAAGATAGACAAGAAAGGTGTAAGTTTGTGAAAGTTTGTGTGTCCGCACATGTGTGTGTGCGCGCGTGTGAACGTGAGTGTGCACATGTGTGTGTGCGCGTAAACGTGAGTGTGCACATGTGTGCGCGCGTGTGAACGTGAGTGTGCACGTGTGTCTGCACGTGTGTGTGCACGTGAACGTGAGTGTGCACATGTGTGTGTGCGCGTAAGTGTGAGGCGCGTGAACGTGTGTGTGCATTTATGTGTGTGTGCATGTACGTGTATGCGCGTGCACGTGTGTGTGGGCGCATGTGTGTATGTATGTGTGTGTGTTGGTGTAAGTGTGTGTGTGTATGAATGTGTGTTGGTGTAAGTGTGTGTATGTATGTGTGTGTGTTGGTGTAAGTGTGTGTATGTATGTATGTGTGGGTGTAAGTGTGTGTATGTATGTGTGTGTGTTGGTGTAAGTGTGTGTATGTATGTGTGTGTGGGTGTAAGTGAGTGTATGTATGTGTGTGTGTCTATGCTGCGTGTGTGTATGCTCTGTGTGTATACTGTGTGTGTGTGTTGGTGTAAGTGTGTGCATGTATGTGTGTGTGTTGGTGTAAGTGTGTGCATGTATGTGTGTGTGGGTGTAAGTGAGTGTATGTATGTGTGTGTGGGTGTAAGTGAGTGTATGTATGAGTGTGTGTTGGTGTAAGTGTGTGTATGTATGAGTGTGTGTTGGTGTAAGTGTGTGTGTTTTCTTACTGAGCCCATACAAGACGTCTTAACCTCCACCCAGACAGAGTCAGACACCACCTCATCGTTGCCCACATGGTAATACGCCACTATGCGGAAAGACGGCAGCATGTACTTGGTGATGGCCAATGTGGACGACAGGATTGGCTGTTTTCCCTTCCGCTGCTTCCTGAATGAATCCACCAGCTGACCCCTGCTCAAGATCTGATTGGACGCGCAGAAAACAAAACAGATGTAGGTTTCTTTTCAAACGCTTTTATTGGCCTCCGTTCTTCATATGACTGTTGACCGTTTCTGTATTGTACCCATCCCATCAACAGACCAACGCAGTATATATGTTTACCCCATCTCCGCGAACATACTCCAGCCCTCCAACCACACCCCTCTAAGCCCTCCACCCATACCCTCGCAGCCCTCCAGCTCTCCACGCCCCGCTCACCCCTCCCCTCGCATCAGCCTCTCACCTCACAGCCCCTCCACCCTCCCGTTCATCCAGCCCTTCAGCTCTCCCAACCATCTTCCCGAACTCCCAATCCTCCAGCCTCTACCACCACCCTCCACACGCCCACTCTTACTACCACCCCTCCAGCCCTCCACTCCCTTCACGACTCTCCCCCTCCAGTCCTCTCATCCCCTCCGCCTCTACCCGTCCTACACCAGTCCACTAGCCCTCTCACCTCTTCCCACCCTTGCACCTGTACACTCGCCAGCCCATCACCTTCCACCCCCTCCTTAAACCAGCCCTCCAGCCACCTCCACCCCCTGCACCATTCCACCTTCCTCCAGCTTCTCCAATCCTATCACTCTCTCTCCCTACTCTCCCCTCTAACTTTCACCCTGCCTCCCTCCAGCCCTCCCTCTCCCTGCCGCTCCACCCCCCCTCCAGCCCCTCCAGCCGCTCCACCCCCTCCAGCCCCTCCACCATCACCCACCAGCATGGTGATATCCCGAGCTGTCTGGGCTCCGGTTCAAAAGTCATGTCCACTATATGCATGTTAGTCGTACTGAGGTGAGAGTAAAGAATCAGCCGGTAGATTCTACAACAGGGTAGAACTGTTCTACACAGGTAGACCTGTTACATTCAGGTAGACCTTGTCTACAAACAGGTATGCTTGTCTACATCAGGTGAACTGTCATACAACAGGTAGACCCTGTCTACAAGTAGACCTGTTCTAACACCAGGTAGAACCTGTTACACAACAGGCTAGACCTGTCTACAACAGGTAGACCTGTCTACAACAGGTAGACCTGTCTACAACAGGTAGACCTGTCTACAACAGGTAGACCTGTCTACAACAGGTGTGTCCAATCCTGGTCCTGAAAGATTTGAGATGTTTCCCTGCTCCAGCACACCTGATTCTAAATCAGGGTTGTTATCAAGCTCTGTGGAAGTCTGATAAACACGCATCATTAGAATCAGGTGTGCTGGAGCAGGGAAACATCGAAAACCTTCAGGACAGCGACCTTCGAGGACCAGGATTGGACAACCCTGGTTGAGTATATAACCTAAAAAACATGTTTATTGGACGGCTAGTTACCCTGAGTGCTGACTGACAGGTGGAGTAGATTCCTGGTCTTAGTAACGTACGATGCGATGTTAATCACAGCAGTAGCCTGTGATTTAATGCCTGGCTCATTGGTCCTAACCTGAATTTTATAAACACACACACACAAACATACATACACACATGCACACACACATTCACACACACATACACATACACACACACACACACACACGGATATTCACACATACACACACACATTCACACACATTCACACACACATACACACACGCATATTCACACATGCACACACACATTCACACAAACATACACACACACACGCATATTCACACATGCACACACACATAGACACACACATTCACACACATTCACACACACATGCACACACACATTCATGCACACACATTCACACACACATGCACACATACACACGCATATTCACACATGCACACACACACACACACACACACATTCACACACACATACAAAAACATTAGTCTTACTATTAGCATTAGTTATTGACAGTTGGTCAAGGTTTAGAGGCGGGTCTTACAGTGATAGCCAAGGAATTGGCGTTGCCGGTGTCGACTGTTGCCACGGCGATGCCATCATCGTTGGTATTGGTAGAACCTCCATTAGGTGAAACATCTAGTTTGATTTTCTTAGCCGGAGTCTGATCAGGATTTGTGACATAAACCTGAACATAAAGGGCATCGTTTAGTTCTTTTCAATTCCAACGCCCTCCTTACCAGTCAATTCCATTACATTCTCACTTCCTAGTTAAAATGTCCATGTACATCTTCATTAAAAAAAGAATTAAGCACACGTATAACAAAAATACGCTAGGAGGACTACACGAATTAATTAGCATAACGTCGTTACCAGGGTTACGCCACTGACATTACTGACTATCCGGACGCACGGTTCACAAGGGGAAAGATTGTTGCTCGAGCTACAAGCTCACCTTAATGTTGAAAGGCATCCCTGGCTTGAAGAATCTGGGGGTGCTTCTGAAGTGGATAGTATAGGGAGACTCAACAATCTGAATGCCTCCTTTCTCTACCTCCACCATCTCACCGCCTGGAAAAGAGAAAACACACTGTTAGACACACACACACATACACACACACATATACACACATACACACACACACACACACATATACACACTCACATACGCACACACATATACACACACATACACATGCACATACACATACATACACACACACACACACACATACGTACATACACACACACATACACATCACAAATACACACACACATACATCACACATACACATTATACCCCCCCACACACACACATCTTACACACTCACACACACACATGTTTCTCTTTCTCTCTCACACATTCACACACTCAGACACACTCATGTATACACTTATCTCATTCACACACACACGCTCAATACACCCCCCTCCACACACACACGTAACCTACACCCCCCACACACACACCTTACACCTCCCCCACACAAACACACACTTAACATCCCCCCACACACATACACACATACATGCACACAGAGACAGCAGTCTCGCACACTCACACACACATGGAACACACGTACACCATGGAACACACACACATACACCTTGCACCCCCTCCCCCACACACCTTACACCTCCCCCACACAGAGTTATTATTCACCGTACACCCGCCCTACACACACGTTACAACCCCACACACATTACTCACCACTGTAAGTCAGCACCTTGACTGATACGTATATTGACTGGCGGACCAACTCTCGAACGTCTTTGCCACTGCGTCTGATGTCATCTACTTTCAACACCGCCTCTCCCCTCCCTTTGTCGATCTGAGATCACACACGCAAACAGTTGTGGGCAGGAGGGAGGGAGGGAGGGAGGGAGGTGAGGGAGGGAGAGAGGGGAGAGGAAGGAAGGAAAGGAAGGAAGGAAGGAAGGGAGGGAGGGAGGGAGGCGAGGGAGGCGGAGGGAGGCAAGAAGGGAGTGAGAGGAGTGAGGGAAGGGAGGGAGGGAAGCGAGGGGAGGGGGTGTGTTTTTGGTGCGGGTGTCTGAGTGTGGTGTGTGTGACGGTGGGATTGTGCATTTCCAAGGTTGTTTGTTTGTGTAAACAGTCTTCTCAGAATGTGTGTACAGGATCGTTACCTCTATTCTCTGAAGGGACGAAGGAAAACTCTGCTTCTTCTCTCCATTCATCACCCCAAACATCACGTAGGCCGCACCATTCACTTCCTTACCAAACAGATACCTGGAAGTACGGAAAGGATGATTAGTTGAACAACACCCGAATACACACTCACACAAGAGTGTAGGGTTAGGGCCCAAGCAATGTCAACACATCCACACTTCAGCACATCCACACGTCCACAGGCCAACACATCCACAGGCCAACACATCCAACACATCCAACACGTCCAACACATCCACACACATGTGAACACATCCACACATCCACAGGCCAACACATCCACAGGCCAACACATCCACACTTCAAAACATCCACACTTCCAACACACACACTTCACACATCCCACACACAACACACAACACATGCCAGCACTTCAACACATCCACAACTTTCAAAACCGATCCCACAGCTCCACACATCCACACATCCACAGGCCAACACATCCACACTTCAACACATCCACACTTCAAAACATCCACACTTCCACACATCCACACATCCACAGGCCAACACATCCACACTTCAACACATCCACACTTCAAAACTGTCAAGGCCAACATCCACACACCCACACTTCAACACATCCACACTTCAACACATCCACACTTCAACACATCCACAGGCCAACACATCCACACACCCGCACTTCAACACATCCACAGGCCAACACATCCACACACACACTTCAACACATCCACAGGCCAACACATCCACACATCCACAGGCCAACACATCCACACATCCACAGGCCAACACATCCACACATCCACAGGCCAACACATCCACACTTCGACACGTTGACACATTCATACGTCAACACATCCACACATCAACACATAACATGTCAACACGTCAACACGTCAACATGTCAACATGTCAACACATCAACACATCAACATGTCAACATGTCAACACGTCAACACATCAACATGTCAACATGTCAACATGTCAACACATCAACACATCAACATGTCAACACATCAACATGTCAACACATCAACATGTCAACATGTCAACATGTCAACATGTCAACACATCAACATGTCAACATGTCAACATGTCAACACGTCCACACAGATGAAACTGTGCAGAAGATTGAAACTTCAGACCAAATCGATGAGCAAAACAGCCCCCACCTTGCTGCGATGTCAACATGCAAACTTTCATCGTCCACGTAGAAAAAGGTCTTTCTTGGTATCACCTTTACCTCAAAACTGGGCAGAACTGGAGGGAGACAGGAAGTAAGAGATGGAAGTAAGGGAGACAGGAAGTAGGAGGAGGAGGAAGTAAGGGGAGACAGGAAGTAAGAGGAGGAGGAAGTAAGGGGAGACAGGAAGTAGGAGGAGGAGGAAGTAAGGGGAGACAGGAAGTAGGAGGAGGAGGAAGTAAGGGGAGACAGGAAGTAGGGAAGAGAGAAAGTAAGGGAGACAGGAAGTAGGAGGAGGAGGAAGTAAGGGGAGACAGGAAGTAGGGAAGAGAGAAAGTAGGGGAGACAGGAAGTAGAGGGAGAAGAAGTAGGGGAGTAACAAGAGAGAGGGGGGTGAGGAGGAGAGAGAGGGGGTGAGGAGGAGTGAGAGGGGGTGAGGAGCAGAGAGAGGGGGGTGAGGAGGAGAGAGAGGGGGATGAGGAGGAGATAGAGGGGGATGAGGAGTATTAAGACAAGGGCAGATTAGTGTAAAGGAGGGTGAACTCTGATCTTCTAGTAATGATATTTAGCATGAGGTTGGAACATAAATGGTGTCTAGTTATGATGACAGTTCCTGCATCCTCAAACAAGATGACTGAGAACGATAGAAGGTTTCTTACCGTACTCTTTGACCTCAAACTCTGTGATGAAGGTCCTCTGTGGGGTGGCCTGGAACCTGCTCACCAACTGCCACACACCAGGACTGCACACACACACACACACACACACACACACAGATACACACACACACACACACAGATACATATATACTCAGACACACACAGATACACACATGCTCACTCACACACACACACACACCCAGATACACACACAGATACACACAAACACACACACACAGATATACACACACACACACGTGCATAGACACACAGATACACACACAGATACACACACACACACACATGCGCACACACAGATACACACACATGCACATATACACACACGCACATATACACACACGTACATATATACATGCGCGCATGCACACACACACACATGCACGTACATATATACACGCACGCATGCATGCACACACACGCATACACACCACACATATAAACCACAAAAATAGATTAGTAAATGGATGGATGGATGGATGAAATTGATGGATGAAATGGATGGATGGATGGATGGATGGATGGAGGAATTGGATGGATGGATGGATGAAATGGGTGGATGGATGAAATGGATGAAATGCATGAAAAGGATGGATGGATGAAATGGATGGATGAAATGGATAAATTGATGAAATGGATGGATGAAATGGATGGATGGATGGATGAAATGGATGGATGGATGGATGAAATGGATGGATGGATGAAATGGATGGATGGATGGATGAAATGGATGGATGGATGGATGAAATGGATGGATGGATGGATGGAATGGATGGATGGATGGATGGATGAAATGGATGGATGGATGAAATGGATGGATGGATGGAATGGATGGATGGATGGATGAAATGGATGGATGGATGAAATGGATGGATGGATGGATGGATGAAATGGATGGATGAAATGGATGGATGGATGGAATGGATGGATGGATGGATGAAATGGATGGATGGATGAAATGGATGGATGAAATGGATGGATGGATGGATGAAATGGATGGATGGATGAAATGGATGGATGGATGAAATGGATGGATGGATGAAATGGATGGATGGATGGATGAAATGGATGGATGAAATGGATGGATGGATGGAATGCTCACCTGACAATATCTGGAAGCTTAAAGTCTGTTGATTTCATCCCATTTTCTGGAGTTACGGTTGTCCGGAGGATAGTGATGTTCTCTGGAGTCTGACGTTACAAAACACAATTCAGAAAAAAGTGTTGTTTCGCTTTTGTTCAGGGTTTTTGACTTTACAGTGCAAATTTCTTTAGTGGACAATTTCTACATGATGTGCTGCTATGCAATGATATGTAGTGTCATGTGTTTCTGTGTGCTGTGAATCTGTGTGCTGTGTTGCTGTGTTTCTGTGTGCTGTGTTTCTGTGTGCTGTGTTTCTGTGTGCTGTGTTTCTGTGTGCTGTGCTTCTGTGTGCTGTCTTACTGTGTTGCTGTGTTGCTGTGTTTCTGTGCGCTGTGTTTCTGTGCGCTGTGTTTCTGTGTGCAGTGCTTCTGTGCGCTGTGTTTCTGTGTGCTGTGCTTCTGTGCGCTGTGTTTCTGTGTTGCTGTGTTTCTGTGTGCTGTGTTTCTGTGTTGCTGTGTTTCTGTGTGCTGTGCTTCTGTGCGCTGTGTTTCTGTGTTGCTGTGTTTCTGTGTGCTGTGTTTCTGTGCGCTGTGTTTCTGTGTGCTGTTTTTCTGTGTTGCTGTTTGCTGTGTTTCTGTGTGCTATGCTTCTGTGTGCTGTGCTTCTGTGCGCTGTGTTTCTGTGTGCTGTGTTTCTGTGTGCTGTGTTTCTGTGCGCTGTGTTGCTGTGTTTCTGTGCGCTGTGTTTCTGTGTGCTGTGTTTCTGTGTGCTGTGTTTCTGTGCGCTGTGTTTCTGTGCGCTGTGTTGCTGTGTGCTGTGTTTCTGTGTGCTGTGCTTCTGTGCGCTGTGTTTCTGTGTGCTGTGTTTCTGTGCGCTGTGTTTCTGTGCGCTGTGTTGCTGTGTGCTGTGTTTCTGTGTGCTGTGTTTCTGAGTGCTGTGTTTCTGAGTGCTGTGTTTCTGAGTGCTGTGTTTCTGAGTGCTGTGTTTCTGTGTGCTGTGTGTGTGTCCAGCTGAGTCGTAGGTGTGCTTGTCGAAGAAGAGAGGTGGCTGGTGGATCTCAGTCAACTGGCACGTACGCGACTGGTGCTTTCTGAGTTGCTGTGCTGTTCTGAGTGCTGTGTGGTCATGGTTCCCTCGGGCGTGGGAGGTGCTTGATAAACGAACGCTGACTAGATTACCTGGTCAGTGGTAGTTCACGGGTGATAAGCGCTGTGTGCTGGAGAACGATGTGCATTGCGTGAGATAGTGAGTAGAGCGTGAGCTTTTTACCACAAGATCAATGTCAACTGAGATGTCTTTCTCTTTATCAAACAGATCTATGAAAGTGCGAAAAGGAAGCAGGGAAGTGGGAGGTCTCGAGAGTGTAGGTACGATAGCGGGGGATGTGGAATGCGATCGAGAGGGACTTGCTCCTGGTGGCTGGTGCGAAAAGGCAAGCAAGGAGCTTGGCCCTGTATAAGACTGAAATCACACAGAAGAGGAGAGACTGGATGAGAGACGTAAACGAACTGTCGCTCGATTTCGCTTTTTTCCATTTTTTTTTATTTTTTCTAGCTAGGCATATGACGATTGCGTCAGCATAAAGCCTTCTTGCAGACTTCTGTATATTTGTGACTGAGCTTGGACTGATTAGCAGAATCTATGCCTATTTCGACTGATCATAGATCAGAGAATGACATCAGAAGAAGTCGGGTATGTACTAGCAAATAATGTTTTAGAATCAAATGTTTCACAAAATCAGGCACAGGCTCCCATGACACACTCTCCCATGGCAGCCCCCCTTCCTGCCCCCATGACGGCCCCCCTCCCTGCCCCCATGGCAGCCCCCCTTCCTGCCCCCATGACGGCCCCCCTCCCTGCCCCCATGGCAGCCCCCCTTCCTGCCCCCATGACGGCCCCCCTCCCTGCCCCCATGGCGGCCCCCCCTCCCTGCCGCCATGGGGGCCCCTCCTCCCTGCCCCCCCACCCCATGAGGTCCTGATAACATCCACCGCTTCAAGCAAACGCCTGGTAAATTGTAACTTCAAACCGTGAACACGGTGATTTAAAAGCTTGTTATTTTAACGTGAATGTTGGCTCTGACTAAAAGAGGTTAGACTGACTTGAGGATCCTGGATTGTAGAGGGGTTTGTCAGTCTGGACGAAGATGTAGCCTGACTGGAAAGAAGCCAGAATGACTTTCTCTAATGTTCCCGTGGGGAAGCGAGCCTGCAGGTAAACAAATTGCTTCTGTCTGTCGTCCATATTGATGTAGTCAGCCTCCGGGATCTAAAGACAGGGATCAGAAGAGTTTGTTTAAGACATATCAACGTGTGTGTATTAGAGTGTGTATTAGAGTGTGTGTGTATTAGAGTGTGTATTAGAGTGTGTGTGTATTAGAGTGTGTATTAGAGTGTGTGTGTATTAGTGTGGCTGTGTGTATAAGAGTGTGTGTGTATTAGTGTGTGTGTGTATTAGAGTGTATTAGTGTGTGTGTGTGTATTAGTGTGTTTATTAGTGTGTGTGTGTGTGTGTGTATTAGTGTGTGTATATTAGAGTGTGTGTGTGTTAGTGTGTAAGTGTGTGTATTAGTGTGTGTGTATTAGAGTGTGTGTGTATTAGTGTGTGTGTGTGTATTAGAGTGTGTGTGTATTAGTGTGTGTGTGTGTATTAGAGTGTGTGTGTGTGTATTAGAGTGTGTGTGTGACCTTTACATTGTGTATTTGTGCAGCATCCGACAAACTAAATCGTTGGCACTGAATGTAAACGCAACACAGTTTCCTCGGTAACTTACAAGGATTTCGACTAAGCTCTGGAAATTATTTTCAGCGGTCAGTTGCACCGTCTTTTCAAGCAGTTTCTTGGACTTCGTTGGATGGTTGAAGACCATGACAGTGACTGGGACGGGACTTCCACTGTTGTCTTGGATCTCCACAAACACATTTTCTTTGCTTCCTACACGAAGCACGTTAGGAGCAGACAACACCTGTCTGGAGAAAGATACACGCACACACACACACACAGTACACACACACAGTACACACACACAGTACACACACGCACAGTACACACACACAGTACACACATGCACAGTACACACACAGTACACACATGCACACACACACACACAGTACACACACACAGTATACACACACAGTACACACACAGTACACACACACAGTACACACACGCACAGTACACACACACAGTACACACATGCACAGAACACATACACAGTACACACACGCACAGTACACACAGTACACACATGCAAAGTCCACACACACAGTACACACACAGTACACACACAGAACACACACACAGTACACACACAGTACACACACACACCACACAGTACACACATGAAAGCAGTACACACACACAGTACATACACAGTACACACACAGTACACACACACACACAGTACACACACAGTACACACCCACACAGTACACACACAGTACACACATGCCACAGTACCACACACACAGTAACACACATGCACAGACACACACAAAGAGTTCACACACACACACCACACACACAATACACACACACACAATACACACACACAACAATACCACACACACCACAATACACACACCTTAATCCCCTTGATTCCTGTTCTTCCTTCCTAGTCTCCTCTTACATTCCTCTTACGCCTGTTGACAGACAGACAGCAGACAGACAGGACAGACAGACAGACAGTAGCAGACAGACAGGGTGTCAGGTAGACAGTGACAGACAGACAGCATCTCTGTCTCTGTCTGCTGCAGTGACAACAGGGACAGACAGACAGACAGTGTCTCTGTCTCTGACTGGACCAGTGACAGACAGACAACAGACAACAGACAGACAGACAACAGACAGATGTATAGACAGACAGACAGACAACAGACAGACAGACAGTTGTTCTCTGTCTCCGTTGGGCCCAGTGAGCAGACTAGACAGACAGACAGACAGACAGACAACAGACAACAGACAGACCGAGTTCCTCTGTCATAGGGTCACTGACTGCTTCATGCTGGCTGACCTCCAATTCTACCGGACAAATATTGGTTTTTGTTGCAGGACAAACTTTACACAATAAAACTTTTTTCCCCACATTTAAATTTTTAACCAACGTTTATACATGTGCAGTATTACAGTTTTGTTTACCATTCACAACATGTAAAAACCCCCAACAACATATCATTAGTTTGAACGTCTTGAAGTTGAGCCCCTATTGGAAGAGCATTATTTCGCAGCAGCTTGTCACTGCCAGGTTAAATAAGACGTGATCATCTGTAAGCTGACTGGTGCTGTGCTGGTGAGCATACTTACAGTGGCGCTCCGTCAGACGGTGATGGGAAGGAGAGGGTCAGAGTGGCCAAAGCCACTAATACCAGGCTAACCCACATGGTTACTCTGATACTGCTGCTGTAACTGCTCACCTCAAGCTGCAGGGCTTATATCCTCTTTCCATGTTTGGCCCAACCTTCTCCATCCAGCCCTCCCCCTCTTCCCCCCATGTATCTTTCTCACCCATCCAGCCCTCCCCCTCTCTAATCCATCCAGCCCTCCCCCTCTCTAACCCATCCAGCCCTCCCCCTCTTTACCCCATCCAGCCCTCCCTCTCTGTAACCCATCCAGCCCTCCCCTTCTCTACCCCATGTAGCTATCTTCCTCTTTCTCCCCCATGTATCTATCTCCCCCTTTCTCCCATCCAGCCCTCCCCCTCTCTCCCCCATGTAGCTATCTTCCTCTCTCTCCCCCATATATCTATCTTCCCCTTTCTCCCCCATCCAGCCCTCCCCCTCTCTAACCCATCCAGCCCCCCCTCTCTCCTCCTCCATTGTAAACATATCTCCCCCTTCTCCCCCATCCAGCCCTCCCCCTCTCTCTCCCCATGTAGCTATCCCACTCTCCCCCATGTATCTATCTCCCCCTTTCTCCCCCATCCAGCCCTTCCCCTCTCTCTCCCCATGTAGCTATCCCACTCTCCCCCATGTATCCTCCTATCTCCCCTTCCTCTCCCCATCCACCCTCCCTCTCTCTCCAACCACCAGAACAGACCCCCTCCCTCCCTCCCCAACCCCCCCTCCCCCTTTCTCCCCCATCCAGCCCTTCCCCTCTCTCTCCCCATGTAGCTATCCCACTCTCCCCCATGTATCTATCTCCCCCTTTCTCCCCCACCTCTCTCTCTCCTTCCATCTAATTGTGACACTCATTATCTTGCTCCTTCTCTCCTCCTCTATCTCCCCCTTTCCCCCCATCCAGCCCTCCCTCTCTCTAACCCATGTACTATCCCACTCTCCCATGTGTATCTATCTCCCCCTTTCTCCCCCATCCAGCCCTTCCCCTCTCTACCCCATGTAGCTCAGCTAATCCACTCCCCCCAGTATCTATCTCCCCCTTTCTCCCCCATCCAGCCCTTCCCCTCTCTCCTCCAACTGTGTTTCAACACAGCTGAGACTCTCTCAGGTTACCTGAACGGATCTGACAGGCTGTAAGCGATATGACGTGGGTGTGTTGTCGCTACATCAGTATTCCATGGTCACTTCCGCATGCATTTTAAATATGCTAATTAACTGCACTCAAACCGTGGGAAACCACGATTATGATTAAAAACAACAACAACACATTAGATCGTTTAAAGTGAGAGATTTAAACTTGAAAGAGGAGCAGTTTTTCGTGTTCTTTCGTCGCTATAAATTAAACGAAGGTGTGTGCGTTTTTGAGCACGCGCGGAATGTGACGACGCTTCAATGAAGCTCATTAACATATTGACAGCTGAGGCGCCAAGCTCGCGATCAATGGAGCTGGGAAGTGAAGTTAAAGTTGCTGCTTCGACGCACCTGATGGGACGTTAAGAAGAAAACCTTCTACGGCTGTTCATGTCGACGGAATAACTTACATATTTCATGTAAGTGGGGGGAAAAGTTTTTAATTATTTCGTTTGGGGATTTGAGAATCACAATCGACGGTTGTTTAGTAACAAACAGGACACGGACGATTCAGATACTACATTTAATTAACTGCTGTAACTGATTGAGATCATAACGACACTTTCCGAACACTTTGGTGGAGAGATTGGCCGTTTGGGTTTCCTTTGTTTACGACTATCGACATCCTTTCGAAACAGGTGTCACAGGCTACACCGCATTCCAGGGCAGGCATCCCATCGCATCCGTGTGTGTGTGTGTGTGTGTGTGTGTGTGTGTGTGTGTGTGTGTGTGCGTGCGAGCGCACGCCAGCGATTAGTTCAAATGTCGGTTCATTATTGATTGATAGCCAGTCACGAAATCTATTTACCGTTTTGTCTGCAATTTACTGGAAGTTAAGAACTTGTGGTAAGTAGGTGGGGTAAAGTACAGTTGTTGGTCCATTGTAAACACCCGGTCTCCTATGTTGACCGGTGCGTTACGACAGAGGTCTGTTTCCATTAAGCAAACATGAAACCTAGCATTCTTTTCCCGTAAACGATAACTGTTGTTTATTTAAGGAGATTATTAACAAGATCCATTCCTCCTTTTCTTCATCCCTAAACCGTGTCCTATTCAAGTCCTTTCTCAGTCCCTTTTTCAGTTCTCTCCTCCTTTCCTCTCATCAAACCTAACCGTTTTTCTATCGATCACAGAGAACAACACACTGATCATCTATTGATCAGTGTGTGTTAAGTGAACACAACACTGTTAACCATCATTACCCAGAAGCCCTTGCGATCATGGTCGCACCTCTCGTTGACCCTCTCAACTTCAGGCCATCGCCAGCCACCCCCTCTCGGCCACTCCCACCCCTTCTAACCACCCCTGTTTCTGACCCCTCAGTGCCGGTCGTCATGGTGACGGAGGTGAGGTTGCCGGCGGGGGCGGTGGTGTGGTGCGCATGGCTGGTGGCGTTGGTGCTGACGTTGGCCGGATGCGTGATCAGGAGGAAGAGGAGGGTGGAGGGAGCGTACAGGCCCAGCGCGGAGGAGAGGAAGCAGAGCTCTGCTCACGGCGCCGAGAAACCAAGACTGGGTCTGCCGCTGCCCAAGACTGAGCGTCTGATATGAAGACACACACACACACACACTCTACACTACACACACACTACACACACACACTACACACACACACTCTACATTACACACACACTACACACACACACACACACACTACACACTACACACACACTTTACACCCACACAGTCTACACTACACACACTCTCTACACACACACCTCACTCTCCACACACCTCGCTCTCTCTCTCACACACACACACACAACACACCTCACTCTCTCTCTCACACACACATTACACACCTCACTCTCTCTCTCTCTCTCTCTCTCACACACACACACATTACACACCTCACTCTCTTTCACACTCACGCACAAAAAATACTGTATGCACTTCCTGTTACTGAAACCAGGTGTAAATAATGTGTTCTGTGTTATTAGCGTCTATCTCTTAAACTGTGGTCCTGTTCCCAACATATAACATCCCTGAATCACTTAGCTGCATAACAAGACACAGTCCAGTGTGTACTGAGCCTAGGACACTGGATTCAGCATCTGATGCAGCCCAGGTGGGTGGAACTAACCTATTTTAGAGGGGTTTTCCCATTCGGTGCAAGGGGAGGACACCGCCCAGCTAGGCTGCACCAGCTGACAAAACAAGTTTCCACAACATGCATGTTGTGCATACTTGTCATGTAGACGTGTTAGTGTGTGTAGGAATGTAAATGATTTTCTGTCTGTATTCAGCTTAAATAACTGAGAAGATTGTTACCATGTTAACCTTACAGAATTGTATGAGGGGAGAAAAAGTGATGTTTTTTATATATAAAATAAACTGTATTTGTTAATAAAAGCTCTCATGTGTGTCCATAATGTGTTGATGTTTGAGAGACTTAAAGACCGTTGATTCTGGTGCATCAGCACTTTGGACACAAACACACTTGCCAAATCCCCCCCCTCCCCCCGCGGGAACACACACACTCACACACTCACAGATAGACACACACACTCACACACTCACAGATAGACACACACACTCACAGACTCACAGATAGACACACACACTCACAGACTCACAGATAGACACACACAAATACACACTCACAGATAGACACACACACTCACAGACTCACAGATAGACACACACTCACAGACTCACAGATAGACACACACAAACACACACTCACAGATAGACACACACAAACACACACTCACAGACATACAAACTCACAGACACACACACTTACAGATATAAACATTCACAGACACACACACTCATAGACACACACACTCACAGATATACACACTTACAGACATACACACACACACACACTCATACACACACACATACACACACACAGTCCCTAGATGACTACGCAAAGACACAACGTAGCTTGTACTACTTTCCAAAACTAAAATATCACTTATTTAATCAGTGTACATCTGAGATCACTTCACTCACTTCTGCCATCTAGTGGCCGGCATAACAAACTGCATTCATCTACAGGTAACTGGCACAAGCATTCACAGAACAACAGTCCCGGTTTGTCAAACAAGCAAAGCGACGGCTAAAATAACAGTATGTCAGCAATGTCAATAGGTTTCAATCAGGCCTCAAATCTCTTCTTTAGTTCAGAGACTTTGACAGGGGTGGGACTGTCCTGTTCAGCAGAGATGCTCATTGGTTTGTTACGGCTGGGCGAGACGACTGTTGATTGGCTCGTGGTGCTGTTATTCAAAGGCACTTGGGAGTTGCTGTTTGGTGGGAAGCCCACCTGGATTGCAGCCAGGCTGAGAGGCTTGTTTCTGGGCTTGCTGAGCTCAGGTGAACCCCTGGTCTGGGCCTTGGTCTGGAGGTTTAGCCTGGAGGTGTGAGACTGGAACTGAGGAGAGACTGAGAGCACAGTGGGATGACATAATGACCTCTCAGCCTCTCTCTCTGGCCTCTTCTCTCCTCTTTGTCTCCCCTCTCCTCTTCCTCTCTCCTCTTCTCCTCTCTCCTCTCCTCCTCTCTCTTCTCCTCTTCCTCTCTCCTCTTCTCCTCTCTCCTCTCCTCTTCCTCTCTCATTTCGTCTTCCTTTCTCCTCTTCTCCTCCTTTCTCCTCTCCTCCTCCTCTCTCCTCTCCTCCTCCTCCCTCCTCTCCTCTTCCTCTCTCCTCTCCTCTTCCTCTATCCTCTCCTCCTCCCCTCTCCTCTCCTCCTCCTCCCTCCTCTCCTCCTCCTATCTCCTTTCCTCCTCCTCTCTCCTCTCTCGCAGACTCTTTCACTTCTATCTCTCTCTGCTTCTCCTCTTTCTTCTCTCTGTCTTCTTCTCTCTCTGCCCTTGTCTCTCTCCCTTCACTTCCCTCTCTCACAATCCCCTCCTGCTGTTTCCTCTCTCTGTCCTCCTCTCTACCCAGGACATAGAGGCTCTGGAGAACTTCACATTCTCTCAGGTTCTTTCCAATCGTAGCCTCACCCCCAGCCTCACCCTCACCCCCAGCCTCACCCTCACCCCCAGCCTCACCCCCGGCCTCACCCCCAGCCTCACCCTCAGCCTCACTTCCAGCCCCAGACAGCACTGGAATTTGGCTTGACCAATTGGAACACTCAAATTCTGACTCCTCCCCCGGACCCTCCTCCAGGTTCCAGCTGTTCAGACTGCCACTCCCACAGGCTGATGCTGTCAGACTGTCCTGGCTGGGATTGGTCAAACTCTGCTGGAAGGACACGACAGACATCTTGAAAGAATGTGTGTGTGTGTGTTCCTGCATGTGTGTGTGTGTGTGTTCCCTGCATGTGTGTGTGTGTGTGTTCCTGCATGTGTGTGTGTGTGTTCCTGCATGTGTGTGTGTGTGTTCCCTGCATGTGTGTGTGTGTGTGTTCCTGCATGTGTGTGTGTGTGTTCCTGCATGTGTGTGTGTGTTCCTGCATGTGTGTGTATGTGTGTTCCTGCATGTGTGTGTGTATGTGTGTTCCTGCATGTGTGTGTGTGTGTGTGTGTTCTGCATGCTGTGCGTGTTGTGTGTGTTCCTGGCATGTGCTGTGTGTGTGTTCCTGTTCCTGTATGTGTGTGTGTGTTGTTCCTGCATGTGTGTGTGTGTTCGCATGTGTGTGTGTCCTGCATCGTGTGTGTGTGTTTGTGTTCCTGATGTGTGTGTGTGTGTGTTCCTGCATGTGCGTGTGAGTTGGAATGAGTGTGTGTGTGTCTATACGTGTGTGTGTGTGTTCCCTGCATGTATGTGTGCGTGTGTGTTTTTTTTTTTTGTTTGTTTGTTTGCTTGACTATGGTTTTTTGTGTGTGCTTGTGTGTGTTCTGTATGTGCTGTGTGTATGTGTGTTCCCTCTGTGTGTGTTGTATGTGTGTTCCTGCATGTGTGTGCTGTGTGTGTGTGTTCCTGATTGTGTTGTGTGTTGTGTTCCATGCATGTTATGTGTTGTGTGGTGTTCCTCATGTGTGTGTGTGTGTTCCCCTGCATGTGTGTGTGGTGTGTGTTCTTGCATGTGTGTGTGTGTGATGTCCTGCATTGTGTGGATTGTGTGTGTGTTCCTGCATGTATGTTGTGTTCCCTGCATGTGTGTGATGTGTGTGTTGTGTCTGTGTGGTGTGTTCCTGCCATGTCTTGTGTGGGTGTGTTCCTGCATGTGTGTGTGTGTATTCCTGCATGTGGTGTGTAATGTGTAGTGTGTTCCTGCATGTGTGTTGTGTGTGTGTGTGTGTTTCCTGCACATGTGTATGTGTGTGTGTTCTGCATGTGTGATGTGTTGGTATTCCTGCATGTGGTTAGTGATGGGTGTGATGTTCCTGGCATGTGTGTGTGTGTTGTCCGTGCATGTGTTGTGTGTGTGTTCACTGCATGTGTGTGTGTGGTGTGCTTCTGTATAATGTGTTGTGGTAGTGCTTCCCTGCAGTGTGTCTGTGTGTGTGTGTTTCCTGCATGTGTGTGTTAGTCTGTGCACACATAAGCATGCACGATGTTGTCTATGAATAATTGCAGGTGTATGAGTGTTCAATTCAATTTCTTTATTGTCATTATACATTGTAAAACGAATATGGAAGTGGCCATGTGTGTATGAAATGTGTGTGTGTGTGTGTGTTGCGCGCCTCACCTGTCTGATGTAGTTGTGTCTGTCAGGTCCGAACAGGTCCAGACTCCGTGTTCCATAGAGCATGCCCCTCTCCTGGACACTCCGGGAGCTCAACGTGTCGAAGATCTCCCCCAGGAGGTCCATTGTCCTCTGGGTCTCCCAGCAAGTGATGCTGCCTCCTCCTCTTACCTCCCTCCTCGCCTCCTCCCTCGTCCTCCACCATCAGTCTGAGACAACACACAGGCAAACACACAACACACAAAACACACAAACACACAAACACACAAAATACACAAACACACAAACCACAACAAAACACACATGTAAACAAGAAGGATCTGACGAGGTTCCTCACCTCCCTCCCTCACTCCTTCCCTCTGCTCCCTCCCTGCTTCTGCCTTACCCCCTCGCTCCCTCCCTCCACTCCCCTCCCTCACTCCCTCCCCACCCCTCGCTCCTTCCCCCTCCCTCGCTCCCTCCCTCGCTCCCTCCTCACTCTTCCCTCACTTCCCTCGCTCCCTCCCTTGCTCCTACCCCCCTTGCTCCCTCCCTCCCTCCTTCCTCAACCTTGTCCTCCTGTCTCTCCTCCGGTGCTCCTCCATGTCTTTGAGGCCGACGGGGACGGGACTAACGAGAGAGAGACAGACATGAGAGAGGAACAACATGAGATAGAGAGACAGACCTGAGGCAGAGACGACATGAGGAGAGAGACCAGACCATTGGAGAGACACCAGGAGAGAGAGAAACAGACAGAGAGAGAGAGGACAGACCAGGAGAGAAGCCAGACAGTGTTGAGAGAGACAGACAGGTGAGCAGACAAACAGACAAACCACCACAGGAGGTTAGAGACAGACATGAGAGGAGCAGCGAGAGACAGACAGGATGAGAGAGACACACAGGAAGACAGACAAAACAGACAGACACACAGCGAGAGACACACAGAGAGACAAACAGACGTGAAGTAGACAGACAGAGCAGACAGACAGACAGACAGGACAGGATGAAGAGACACACAAGAGAGAGATGTGTTCGACATAGTTACGTGATGGAGTTGTGTGTGTGTGTGTGATGGATAGTGTGTGTGTGTTGGTGAGAGAGAGTGTGTGTAAACGCCTGCGTGTGTGATTGTGCATGTAAACGCCTGTGTGTGTGTGTACATAATTATGCGTTAGTGTGTGAGAGGGTATGAGAGAGAGAGAGAGATGGGGAGAGAGAGAGACGGAGTGGGATTGTGATGGAATCAGGGTCCCAGAAGTAGTGAACAAGAGGGTAACGTGTTTGCTAGAGAGAGTAGGTAAAGGACAGTGAAGTGAAAGATAAATTTAGAGAAAAAACACATAACATGAAAGTCCTACTACAACTTGAGATAACATGGAATAATGTTGTATTGGAGCATGCTAAGGGGTGTGGCCTACCTGCCCAAAGTGCTGTGTGATTGGTAGACGATTCTGCAGGCAGTCCGACTGAATTCGACGGAATCTGTTTTCAACTGACACAGAGCTAACCCTCTGGAGCGTGGGCGGATCTCCGATCGGTCCTAACACACACACAGCACACACACACACACACACCACAGACACACACCACCCAGACACACAGACCACACAGGACACACAGGACTACACATAGGCGAGGAACCACACGCAGACCAGTGCCCAATCAGAAAATAATGACTCAGTGTAGTACGACACTGACGACATCTCGACACTCACATCTACGAGCACCACTACGATCGTCGACCACATATCAAACGACAGTCACATCAGCTTGCGGTTCACGAGTTCAGCATTCCGACATCGACATCACACAACATGCTACTGAGGTGTCAATTAGAGTGGAAAGTGAGTGATGTAAAAACAGTGCAAGAGCGCTTATGTGTTAGCAAGTTTACTTCAAGCAGCTTTATGGTGAGTGTGTAATGTCTATGTTGTAGTCCTGAATAGTGTCTCGAGAAGTGTTACAATGTGTAAGGTGGGAGTGCATCACAACATACCACACACGGGGCACAAAACACATACACACACACGCACACAATACACACACACACATACACAACACACACTCGCACACACACACCACACACACACACCAACGCATACACAAACATACACATACACAACCACACACCGCATAAACATACACACACGCATACACATGCACGCACACACACACAAGTTTTACACACACAAGTTACACACACACGAGTTACACACACACCGTCCACGACTAGCGAGAGCGCACACACTTTAGATCATAACTACATAGCATACACAGCACATGAGCACACACATCGACACACTGTTACACAACACACACACACATACACCACACACACAGATGACTTACTGTTTTGTACATGTGTGCTTTTGACTTGACGTTGAGGATAAGAGCTCCTCCACCCTTCTAAAAAAAGAGATGACCAATTACGTGACAACCAATCATAAAACAACCAATCACAAGACAAGCAACCACAAAACAACCAATCACAAGACAAGCAACCACAAAACAACCAATCACAAACTAGAGAATCTACCTTCAAGTTGTTCCCTCCACCAACCTGTTGTGTCTTGGTGCTTCTCTGACATTGAGGAACGAGTGTGAGTAAGAGTTTTGGGGTATGTTAGCAAACGCACACACAGACACATCACACGACATATACACACATACACATGAACACACACACACATTACACCAATTACACAGAAATCACAACAACGCACATCACCCACGAACAACAAAGAAACACACTCACACTGTCTGGTGGGTAATACACACAGTCCAGGAGATCTCCTGCTCAAACAGATCATCTGGTTCCAGTCCTTGGTTCAGAAGTTCCAAGCGTCCATCTATGAACTGACAACATACACAACTCCTCACAGAGGGGGACAGGAGAACCAGAGGAGAGGGAGGAGGAGGAGAGAGAGTGAGTGGGGGAAGAGAGGGGAGGAGAGAGAGGGGGAGGGAGAGGAAGGGGATGGGGTCAGGGAGTGGTGAGGGTGGAGGGAGGGTAAACTTAACGAGAGGAACTTGGCAGTGCGACCGAGGGTAGTGTGAGGAGCTAGGAGGAGACGAGGAAACGTGGGTGGAGAAGAGGTAAGGAGGGGGAAGGGTAGGGATTTGAGTTGGCCCGAGGGTGGAGGAGGGTAGTGGCCAGAGAGTAGGAGGAGGAGAGGAGGGGGGGAAGGAAAGAGAGATTTAGAGTGTGTGGGAGTGAAGAAGAGGGGACGTGATTGATGTGAGGAGAGGAGAGGAGAGAAAAAGAGGGAGAGAAGGAAAGGAGGGAGGAAAGTTGAGAGCCCAAGAAAATAAGAAGATTTGAAAGTTGACGTACCTGTTTGAAGAACTGCAGATGGACAGCAGACTGCAGGAACTGTCTCATGCTGGGAGACCTGTGGTCCAGGAACAGGTCCTCATCAAAGACCAACTGTCCTTCCTGGAGATGTAGACAACACACTGAGACACTGCACCCTAACACACTGACTAGACAGACTCTAACCCTAACACACTGACTAGACAGACCAACTCTAACACACTGACTAGACAGACCAACTCTAACACACTGACTAGACAGACCAACTCTAACACACTGACTAGACAGACTCTAACCCTAACACACTGACTAGACAGACTCTAACCCTAACACACTGACTAGACAGACTCTAACTCTAACACACTGACTAGACAGACTCTAACTCTAACACACTGACTAGACAGACCAACTCTAACACACTGACTAGACAGACTCTAACCCTAACACACTGACTAGACAGACCAACTCTAACACACTGACTAGACAGACCAACTCTAACACACTGACTAGACAGACCAACTCTAACACACTGACTAGACAGACCAACTCTAACACACTGACTAGACAGACTCTAACTCTAACACACTGACTAGACAGACCAACTCTAACACACTGACTAGACAGACTCTAACTCTAACACACTGACTAGACAGACTCTAACTCTAACACACTGACTAGACAGACTCTAACTCTAACACACTGACTAGACAGACTCTAACCCTAACACACTGACGAGCGTGGGGAAGGTTATGTTTGAGGTACAACCTGCTTGTGGTCGTGTGTCAATTGGCCGTTTGTGAGTTGATTCTTGGTTTGTCTTCGACCTCTGTGTGTGTTATTGCAGGGCGTGAGGGTGTTTGAGGTCCAGTAGTTTTTTGGATCTGTGATTGATGTTGAGGTGTTTGTGTGTGTGTTGAGGGTGTGCGTGGATTGCTTAGTTGTGGTTGTGTTGTGGTTGTGGTTGTGTTGAGGTTGTGGTTCTGACCGTTTGGCGCAGGGCATCTCTGTAACCCCCGAACAGCAGAGCTTGTCCTCTGAGGAAAGCCTTAGCAACGCCACATCCTGGAGACGAGGCCCTGCTCGAGCGTTCAGACGGAGCTATCAGACCAGACACTGCGAGCACACCACACACCATACACACACACCGCATACACACACACACACACAACACACACACATCACACACACACACAGCGACCACACACACATACACACACACCATACCACACACACACACACAACACACACACACACCTACACACCCACACACCTGATCACACACCATACACATCCAACACACACACACACACAACACACAACCACAAACACACAGATATACCACACAAAACACACACACCACACCACACTCACCCACACACACACTCTCTGTCATACACACACACAGCTGACATATACACACAGTTGACATATACACACACAGACATAAACACACATACGACCATGTTTTGAAAATGGATTGAACACATATCACAATATTGACCTGAAAAAGCGACCTCTCTCACACCACAGACCCACACACACAGGAACCCACAAAGCAACACACACCACACACAGACCCAACAAACACACACGCATCAGACATAATCACACATACTAGACCCACACACACACACACACCACATGCAAGCACGGGATTTGTCTGCAGATCGTTAAGGGTGTGATCAACAATGGTGTTACTATGACAATTGCTCTCAAGATGAACCCACAATCGTCCCAAGCAACCCATACACTCTACCTCTCTGCAGGAAAAAGGAAGGTGGGGAAGAGGACGCAGGAGGAGGGTGAGTGAGGGAATGAGGAGGGGGGAAAGGGAGAGGAGGGGGAGGAGGAGGGAGAGAGGGTACCAAGAGAAGGAGCGGCGAGGATGGGAGAGGAGGGCAAGGAGGGAGAGGAGGGGAGGATGGTAGAGGAGGGGAGGAGGGAGAGGAGAGGGCTGAGTATGGTTAAGGAGGGGAGGAAGGGTTAGAGCAGGGGAGGAAAGGGAGGAGGTGAGCAGGAGGATGAGGATGAGGTGAGGAGGAGATGATGAAGATGATAATGTTTTTGATTTAGATACGCGCGTCAGTGGAAACTGGAGTGATACTCAACTATAAGGGTAGGGCAAATGGGTAGCACCTGCGAGCAGAGCAGGGAGGAGAAGAGGGGGAGAGGGAGGGAGGGAGGAGGGAAGGGAGGGAGGGCAGGGAGGAGAAGGGAGGGAGGGAGGGAGGGAGGAGAGAGAGGGGGCAGAGAAAGAGAAAAGAGAGAGGCGAGAAGACAGAGGAGGGGAGCCGACATTTTAGGATAACAGATTTGTGTATATACTTATATATTGTAATGATATGCATTACTATACACAGAAAACACCAGATAAAACTGGGCCTATATATAACAATGATATGATTTCCAGTGTACAGGTTGCATGGGCAGGTGTGTGAGATCACCTGCAGTAGTCCAGCAGGTGATGAGGCAGGACAGGTATAAAGATGTGTTGCCAGTGCATGGGGTACAGCACGCAGGCTAGGGCATGTATGCAGGCTGTCAGCTAGGACACAACAGCAACCAATCACTACGCACGCGGCCACACCACTGGCCAATCACACGACACAATGCCAGGCAGACGGCCAATCACAAACTCTAGCTTTGATTAGATTACCCTGGGGTACATATGGAGTGTGTTCGTATGTCTGTGTTTGAATATGTCCAAGATTGTGTGTGTGTGTGTATGTGAATGTGTGTGTGTGTGTGTGAGTGTGAGTGTGAAGTGATTCATTTGTGTGTGATTGTGATTTGTGTTTTGAGTGTGTGAGTGTTTTGAGGTGATGTGTTTGAGTGTGTGTGATGCGCTTGTGTGTGTTGTGTGTGTGTGAATGGGTGTGTGTGTGTTGTGTTGTTGAGTGTGTGTAGTGTGTTGTGTGTGTAGTGTCTGTGAGCATGTGTGTGAGTGTGTGAGTGCGAGTGTGTGTGTGTGTGTGTGCGTGAGTGTGAGTGTGCGTGAGTGTGGTGTGTGTGAGTGTGGATGCTGTTAAAAAGGTGCCGGGTGTAGTAGTCAGAGTCTATCGTGTATTTTCGCGCCCAAGTACGCCCCTACGACCCCCAAGACTTTCGGTGGTGATAGTCAGTGAAGTGTGTTGATGTCCAGTGTTGTACACAACTACGTGATTGCGAAAACGTACTGTAACTGTAGAGTAGCTTTGTGTAGGTTCCTTCACGTGGTAGGCTCAGCTTGCTTGAAGACAGGAATCGTTTCTGTAAGTTGATGCGTCTACTCACAGCTGAATTGCTGAGACAATACAAAGCTGCACAGAAAGGTTACCCCAGAGCCTGAGATTTGATTACGAGTCCAGCAGCTAACACCAGCTCTGATACAGGTTCCTTACATAGCAGACACCACAAAGCATCTGTCAGGTTACTACTGCAAACACCACACACCATGCAATACACAACAAACCAGCAATACATAAGATACAGAGAATATAATCAACAATAAACAAAGACAAAGAAAAACAAACAGAACAACAACAACACAAAATAGACATCAGATAACTAGTAAACTAATTAAAAAAGATAATACACTAAAATAAGAAAGAAAAAAAACAACAAACAAACAAAAAACAAAAAACCCTAACCTAACCTAACCCAACCCACCCTAGCCTAGCCTAGCATAGCACAAGTGTTCCTAACACAAGCTAACCACCTGGCGAGAGAGAGGGAGAGATAAAAAGAGAAAGAAAGAAAAAAAAAAAAAAAAAAAAAAAAAAAAAAAAAAAAAAAAAAAAAAAAAAAAAAAAAAAAAAAAAAAATAAAAAAATAAATAAAATCAAAAAAAAACTAACATAAGACAAAAGTAGAACAACAACAAACAAAAAAAAAAAACAAATAACAATAATAAGAATAAAACAAGAAAGATATAAAGACAATATAAACATAATGAAACTAAAACACATAAATGCCAACACAAACACAAAAAAAACAACAACAAAAAAAGCATCAAAAGCCACCAACAAACAGAACATCAGATACAAAGCGAAATATACAAAAACACATAACAAATAACAACAGAAACAACAAAAAAAATAAGCAGAAAACAATCAAACAACCAACAAGACATATACAAGAAATATACAAAGAAAATAAATACGACAAATAAACATAGAAAAAAAAAAAAAAAAACACAAAGAACACACAGAAACACAAACACACACATACATATGCACACATACACATATAGACAAACATACAGCACACACATACCCTGTATTTACACACACAGACACACCCATGGACACACACATACGCATAGACAAAAAAAACAAAACACACCAGCTCATGTCAGAGATTCCTTCTGTTCCGGACAAACACATAATGTACATATACCACTCAGTTCGTCAGGTTACCTCTAAGTACACACACATTCTGTGCATCACACAACAAGCTTCTGCTCAGGTTCCTACTAGTTGCGGCGAGGAACACGACACACGATGAGTCCAGCACAAACCCAGGCCCTTCTGGTCCGAGGCGGTGCCCCTTCCTGCCAGGTATACAGCCACAGGCACCTGCATCACACACCAGCTCTGAGTCAGGTTCCCGCTGGCTGCGGCCAGGGAACACACATCTATGCATCACACACCAGTCTCTGTCAGGTTTGCATCATGCAACGAAGGCACACGTACACACATGCATCACACACAATCTCTGTCAGGTTCCTCTGCAGAACACACACATGCATCACACCCAGCTCTGCTAGGTTCTCTAGACAGAGAGCACAGCAACACGGAGCACTCACACTAGTCGCAGCTCTGTTGCGAGGGTGGTCCTCTGCAGACACACACCCATGCATCACACACCAGCTCTGTCAGTCCACGGTCTAGCAGAAATCGACAAACACGACCTGAGATGCACACAATGTCTTCTAATCATAAGGGTTCTCTAAGCAGAAGACAACACACAGTCATGCATCACACACCAGCTCTGTCAGGTTCCTCTACAGAACACACACACATGCATCACACACAAGCTCTGTCAGGTTCCTCTGCAGAACACACACACATGCATTCACACACCCAGCTCTGTCAGGTTCCCTCAAACAGAATACATACACCACATGGCCATCACACGACCTAGCCCTTCTGTCAGGTTCCTCTGCAGAACACACACACATTGAAAGCATCAATCCACACAACAGCTCGTGTTCCTCAGGTTCCTCTGACAGAACATACAACATGCAATCACACAACCAGGCATCTGTCAGTTCCTCTGACAGACACACACACAATGACATCACACACAGCTCTGGTCAGCAGGTTCCTCTGCAGAACATACACACATGCATCACACACCAGCTCTGTCAGGTTCCTCTACAGAACACACACACATGCATCACACACACTCACACTCACGCACACACTCGCGCACACACTCGCACACATGCGCACACTAATAAGTGCTTAATAATATCAGTCACTTGCCAACATACACTCACAGACACGCGCACATTCTCACACACTCACAACACACACGCACACACACACATTCGTATGTACATACAAACACACACGCAACCAGACACACACTGACACACACATGCAAACAGACACACACTGACACACACACGCAAACAGACACACACTGACACACACACACACTCAAACAGACACACACTGACACACACACGCAAACAGACACACACTGACACACACACGCACTCAAACAGACACACACTCACACACACGCAGACACACACTGACACACACACGCAAACAGACACACACTGTACACTAAACATGCAACAGACACACACAAGCCATACAAACACAGAGCAACAGACACACACAGAACAACACACACTCAAAAAGGACAACACGACTGACAACACCCAAACAGACAACACACTGCCTAACACACTCAACAGACACACACAGACACACACACTCAAAGAAACACACACACACTGAACCACAAACAAACCACCAGACACACACAGGCCATACTCACACTCTCAGGGATGGAGGGCAGACCTTTAGGATCTGGAGCAACGAAGTAGGGGACCTGGAGAAGAGGAGGGAGAGAAAAGGAAAGGGGAGGAAACGAAGGAGAGAGTATGGGAGGAGAGAGGATTGGAGGATAAGCGAGCAGAGGATAGAGAGAGATGAGAGGACAAGAGGAGAGGATTTGAAGAGGAGAGGAGGGAGAGGAGAGAGAGGAGAGAGAGGAAGAGGATGGGAGGATGAGGATGGAGAAGGAGAGACGAGATGAAGAGAAGAGAGAGGAGAGGAGAGCGAGGAGAGGGAGAGGATGGAAGAGGAGAGGAGAGGAGAGAGAGGACCTGGAGGAGAAGAAGAGAGGAGAAAGAGAGAAAAAGAGAAAAAAGAGAGAGAGAGATTGAGATAGAGAGAGAGAAGGAGGATGCAGAGAGGAGGAGAGAGGATGGAGAAGGAAGAGAGGAATGGAGAGAGAGAGGAAGAGAGAGGAGAGAGAGGAGGAATGGAGAGAGAGAGAGCAGAGAAGGAGAGAGAGCAGAGGATTGAGAGGAGAGGAGAGAGAAGGAGAGAGAGGCATCGAGGATGAGAGAGGAGAGGAGAGAGCAGGAAGGTTTTGGAGAGAGAGAGACAAGAGGATGGAGAGTGAGAGTAGAGAGATGAGAGGAGAGAGAGGATGAGAGAGAGAGAGAGGAGATAGACGAGGATGGAGAAAAGAAGAGAGGATGGAGAGAGAAAGATGAGGAGGAGGAAGAGCAGATGAAAGGAGGAGAGAAAGGATGGAGAGGAGAGGAGAGGAGAGAGAGGAGAGAGAGGAAGGATGGAGGAGAAGAGAGCTGGAGGG